>JABCMI010000370.1:0-23544 GCA_026261945.1 Hirschfeldia incana
AATGATTGAAACATGGCAAAGCCAAAGTGGGAAGATAGACAAGACACTTGAGAAGAGTACATTCTGGCTGAACGATGGTGTCGATCGATCCTTGCTTACTTCATTTTCCTTTAATGTTTGGCTCTTTTTGATTGTGTTTGTTATGTTTTTGTGTGTTTACATGTCTGTCTGCACATGTTCCTAATCATGAATGATGTATTGACTTTCTCTAAGGTTTATTGTAATTTATGTATATATAAGCTCACAAAACATAACAAACACAATCAAAAACACTACCAACGAAAAAGAACAAATAGGTGTTAGTGAGAAGTAAAAACCAATCAACTACAAAGTATAAACCAGTTCCATATAGTGGAGTTTTAAATTGAGATTGATGGTAGAATAAAATATAAGCTAAGTTACTAATAAAACACATTCGGTGATCAGAGAAAAGAAGAAGGCATTATCAGCGAAACTTGCAACTTTGGTTTAGGCCTCTCATGAATCAGATAATACCTCATCAACTTAGGCCTCACACTTTCTAATTACTAGTTAACGGACATAACAAAATTTCTGTTGATCAAAAACAAAAAGGACATATCAAAATTTCTGAGCCCAATTAACGTCCTTTTCAGTTCTTCTGTAACTTTGGGCGGCACCGTGTGTACGGTTATGAATGGGGAGCATGTTTTGATCGTGCATCACACTAAAATGAATCTCAGACCTGATATTCGACTAATCACCATTGATGATAACATTTAATATTCGTATAAAATTCATAAAACTCGTTAACATTTTCATATAAAACCCTCTTAGATGAAAATCCTTTTTTCTCATCCCACTTCAAACACAAAAGACGAGGTAGCGTAAGGCAAAAGGTAGGCCACGTTCTCTACAATGGCGATAACACGCGCCTCCTTGGCCATTTGCTTCCTCCTCTCTTTGGCTACCATAGCCACCGCTGATTACTACTCCCCCTCATCTCCTCCGGTTTACACCCCACCAACCCACAAGCCTACACTCCCACCTCCGGTTTACACTCCCCCAGCTTACAAACCAACCCACCCACCTCCAGTTTACACTGCCCCGGTTCACAAGCCAACCCTTCCACCTCCTGTTTACACTACACCGGCTCACAAACCCACCCTTCCACCACCTGTTTACACACCACCCACATACAAGCCAACCCTCCCACCACCGGTTTACACACCACCCACATACAAACCCAAACCCACCCTCCCACCTCCGGTTTACAAGCCTACCTACTCTCCTCCGGTCTACACTAAACCCACTATCCCTCCTCCGGTCTACACTCCACCAGTATACAAGCCAACTCTTTCGCCTCCAGTCTACACCAAACCAACTCTTCCACCTCCGGTTTACACTCCACCAACATACAAACCCACCCTTCCACCTCCAGTTTACACTCCACCAGTTTACAAGCCAACTCTCTCTCCCCCTGTCTACAAAAAATCTCCGAGCTATTCTCCTCCAACTACTTATGTCCCAAAACCAACCTACAGTCCACCTACCAAGCCATACGTCCCAGAGATTCTTAAAGCCGTTGATGGCATCATCCTCTGCAAGAACGGTTACGAAACCTACCCAATTCAAGGTATAAATACATACTCAAGCTTCCCTAATTAAATATCTATATTAACAACAAAATTACTAATCAAAAAACTCGTTTATTTAAATTTATGTAGGAGCAAAGGCCAAGATTGTGTGCTCCGAGCCAGGATCATACGGAAAGAGCAAGAAGGATGTTGTGATCTACAGCGATCCAACTGACTCTAAGGGATACTTCCACGTGTCGTTGACCAGCATCAAGGACCTACTTCACTGTCGTGTCAAGCTCTACACATCTCCGGTCGAGACTTGCAATAACCCGACCAATGTCAACAAGGGTCTCACCGGAGTTCCATTGTCGATGTATGGATACCGTTACCACGCCGACAAGAACTTGAAGATCTTTAGCATCGGACCTTTCTACTTCACCGGTCACAAGGCTGCTCCAACCACTCCCAAATACTGATCATGATCGCATCATTATCCTGACTATCTTGCATGCATAATATATTTGAGGTCACATTAACCAAGTTATTGTTTGAAAATTTTTCCCTTCAAAATGTTCTTTTGTTTATTCTATTTGATTCATTGCATTACTAATGCAATCTATCTTTTTGGTTATGTTTTCTTCGATTTTATTTGATAAAATTGTAAGAGTAACATATTCATATGATTAAAGCGACTGCATATCTATATATATAATATTATTAAGAAGAATTTTTTCTTGATGATAAAAGTTACTTTGAGATTGTTTGTAATTTTGTGGCTGTTGTGTCGACTCGTGTCAAGTGAATGCATAAACAAAGATGTTTCTATCTTTAATAGACCCAAATAAACAATAGTTTACAAATGCTCCAGTCAGTAGTCACTAACCATAGATTGATTTACACGATATAATATAATGAAGTGTCCAATATATATTGCAGTTCCGAAAATCACAAGAGTACAATGAATCAGCACTATATTAATCATGCGACCATGTCTCGCCCTTGTATATAACATTTTCTATTCCTTGGATATGACATCATAGAATTGGTATTCTTATATTGCAGCCAAGTTCAGTGCACGACTAAAATTAGTAGGTCAACGTTTAATAATCATCTTGCACCAGGGTCTTGCTGCACGATTATTCTAGATGCTAACGTAACCAACGTTTTGATTATGTTCTCTTTAAATATGTGTCTAACGAGGTACATCAACAGTACTAGCACATACTAGAACTAACGGGCACTGACTATCGATCTAGAACGTTTTGTTTCCAACAACTGTCTTTTTCTTTATAAAATCAGATCTATAGAATCCCACAATCTTTACATGCCAAACTCAAACCGCATCACTGGTCTACAGTTCTATGAATGTGAATGTTTTCATTTAAACAATAGTGAAGATAATAGAATGAATAGAAGAGAGTCGAATACCTTTTTCAAACAAAAAGAATTGGTCGACATATTTGTTACTATTCCTTGTAAAAAAGTTGGTCATACGTCCCCACAAATCAATTTGAAATTTGGAGACATGTGCGCTAGGAATAACTTTTAAAACTGAAAGGTGCATGCATCGTCATTATAATGTGTTTATTAGAATAACTATGAAATAGATTAGACCACTTTCTTTCAAGTGACATATAGTTCTTGACCCATGCACAACGCACGCGAGAGTTAATCGGATGGTCCCCCACTCAGAGTCTTTGAATCCACGTCAGAATTTGAGTACGCGTCAGTGTCAAAACTCCATCCTACCTAATACCACAATCGTTGTATATAAATTCAAGTTAATTTCCAGTAGTTTTATTACTAGAGTTCATAAGCGGGAACATTCTGATTTAGGCTTAGCAATGACTTGAATGATGTACAATTTATATGCATTTTCTCAGAGCACAAATGAAACGCGTGCCCGAAATTTTGTACAATGGAAACAACATATGAACAAAAGGGTAAATGAAATAGTGAATAACAAGGTTTACAAACATTTAAGGCTAATATTCGGTTAATAATGAACAAATTATTTACAAAATGACAATGATAAAATAAATTTCGATCAAATGGCTTTATTAAACCGTTGGATTAGTATTTACTTAAATTACAACTATGTAACGAACAATTTTAAGAGATTACAAAGGAACAAAGAGAATCGTTTTGGCGGGAGAGTTTCGTTTAGCGATTGGTTTACTTCTGTACTTAAACGACAGCGTCTGGTATATACATTAACTGAGTAGTCCATTACACGTGGACTCCACGGATGCCGTCTAGATGTCAAAACCGCCACGTGTCTTCACATAACAGTAATATTAATTTGCCTATTTCCCGCGCGTCGTCCGATCATTACGAATCGGATTTACGACTCGATCTCTTGCCCACCCGGTTCCCTAATTACTGGATCGGATTCTTCAGTCTCAAACATTTTTGAGTGAGGGAAGTAATCAAATACTCCATAGCCTCTCCATCCAAATCCGATCATTAGATCCGTTGTCCCCGGATAAACCCGAGTTAGAAGCCTCATACTCCCTGGGGAATCTCAACAAGTATACCGACTAAATCAATCGGTTCCCTCTCGCAAGCTTCCATGGGGAACCTCAACGGCGAACCAGACGACGAAGACGGCGTCGATGAATCGGATTCGTCAGATGAAGACGAGCTTCCGGCTTCGATGTCCTCAATTGGCTTAACTAATTGCAATACGGGAGAAACCGGTTCTGAATTTCTCAAACCGGATTCGATAACCGACTGCTCGGGTTGAACCGGAGCTCTACAAAGCGGACAGCTAGATCTCGACCGGAACCACGTGTCAATACATTCAACGTGGAACACATGGCCGCACTCGGGAAGGACACGTCCTTCGTCTTCTTCTTCGAACTCCGACAAGCAAACGGAGCACTCCTCCGGCGGAGATTTGTGGGTTTCAAAGGAGTAGACGAAGACCGGGATCTTCTCGAGCACCTTCGGATCGAGAGGCGACAGGGAGGAGGATTGAGCGGCGGATAGAGATCGGAGATGAGCACTGACACGGCGGCGAATACGGCGGTTTTGACGTCGGAATAGCCATCTGGCGTAGCTGTGGAAACAGAGGATGAGGATGACGGCGACGAAGAGGATGATAACGGAAGCGAGCATGATTTTTCCGTTAAGAGCGTAACGTGAAGAACCAAGGGACATGCTTCCCCATAGTGTCTTACTACTGTCATCGACGATGCCCATTGTTTTAGAGAGAAAGGAAGTGAAACAAGTGAATGAACACAGAAGTGAGTGGGGTGAAACGAATAAGAAGAGAGTGGGAAGCTTCCAATGTGCTTAATTCTGTGGGTTTGAATGTCTTTATTTATAGACAAGGTACTATGAATTATTGGATACTCTTTATCTTATTACTACTTTTGTTTTTCTATATATATATATATATTTTTTTTTTTTTTGGGAGTTCCTTCTTGATTTCAATTTGTTAAGTAACGTTATATCCTTAGTAAAAACAAGATATTGTTTAAAAGTTCGATAGATGCTTTTGGGACTTTTTGTTGGTTTCTATAGAGTTGAACATAATATCTCTTTGAGCTTTAGCCCACTTGTTGGATGTGAGTTCTAATAATATCGTGGAGACATACTTTCAGCAAGTCTTTGACCGTAAATTACTTTATGGATTTGCTTGCCAAATACTTTTGAGATTTATGAATATTTTGTTTTCCACGGAGAACCTTAGTATGGTCGGCATATACATCCTAGATGAAATTTTTGGAAACTTATTGACAAATTTACTCTGTAACAGAACCTTCTAATAAAGTTGAGCGTGGTATGTGATAATTGATAAACATGTTGCACATTCATCTAACTTCATTTAAAACACTAGAAAGGGAGTTAAAATGTTTAAGTTTGTGGAATCATATCATTTACATTCAGAAATATTATATGCTGAAAATCTATAAGAAAAATAAAAAGGAAAAAAGTATATAACACACTAATAAGGAATGCATGGTCCAATTCAAGTGAAATGAAACTGAAATATTCATAACTAAATAAACCGAAACAAACCATAAAACCTACTAAGACAATGTTGCTTTTGGATTTTCCATGATTCATGTGACTCAAGGCTTGGTGGTCTATTAAGCTTTTTTGCTTAAATGCCAAGAAAATGATTGTCGCAATCTGACGGCTCTTTATTTATCTGTTCCTTTTTTTTTGAATTTTTTTGTTCATTTTTTTCAAAATATTTATTTTGTTTTCTTCAAATAATTAAAATTCCCGTCAAATATAGCTTTATGTTTTGGGGGAGTCTTTTTCATAAAGCGTCTTTACGACCGTTTTACACATCAGAAACCTACTAACATTTTGCGTAAAGAGGATAATGGCCCTTCCTTGTTAGCGACCTTAGATGCCTTCACCTTTTCTTGTGTTTTGTTTCTACTTTAAATAACACTGTAATCCTCCATTTTCAACACTGTTACAATTATTATGTCGTATATAATAATAAAATGTTATTCTCCAATATTGAATTAAATATCTAAAATCTTTCTAAGAACTTTCAAGCCATTAACGGCTCAAAATGATTAGAAGATTCCTCAAGCTCATTTTAGGATATTCCACTTTAACCTTATTTACGGTGGTTCATTTTGTAGATAAAGATAAGCATATACAAATCTCTAGAATACATACAGCTTGGATCGGTTGGACTACACATGTCACGACTACCAAACTGTACTTAATGGCTAGAGATATATGTAACATGATTACGAGTAAAAGCTCGAATCACAATATGCAACTGTGAACAAAGAAAATAAACTACAATATTATGAGGATAAGATCTGACCATCAGTCAAAAACATTCTACAACTTGAGAGAAACTCTAAAGTCTCTGCAAAACCATGTGCCGTGCGAGTTAACATGAAAATACCATACTTTATACAAAAGGTAGGAAAAAGGACGATCAAGAGTTATTACTATGAGCAAATTAGCTCAATATATTAAAATAAGTAGGATACTAATTTTATGCCTCCTTTCTGTGAACGGAGTTGTTTCCTCGAGTTTTTTCTCGAGTGTTTATTTCAACTTATTCACTAGTTTGTTATTTTGTATAGTGGTCTGTACGAGACTAGAAAGTGCAATCAAGACTATTTTGGATTCTTTCGTTGGTGAAGGTTGACTCTCAACATCACTTGTGATTAAATCTCAGCCATCCAATTTTGTCCTAAAGTTTTTATCGACGCATTTAAGCTTTGTCTTGAATTCGCAGTCAATTTCATATGAAGATTTATCATGCTTTATATATTTTGCTATTGTAGTTTATGCTTTGTTTCCAAGAGGAGGCTTAATTCTCTCTTGTCTATGTAATCTTTGAATTTGAGTTTAATGAAAGTTGTGTTTCAAAAAAAAATGGATACTAAAGAATGAGAGAAAATAGTAAAGATGGGGGAAGAAAATTGAAAAGATATTGTGTATGGAGTGCAAATAGGGTGGATTTTGTATACATGGAGTACAAATTCTCTATTACTATTTCACAAATGTTTAAAACATTGCTGTTACACACACTGACACTGTGGCCTTGATTTGTGATCTTGGTTGGTAGAACATTAATATTAACATTCTGTTTTACTTATCCAATTAATATTTGTTTCAAAAATATTTAGAAAATCATTTACTAAATACTACTGCTCTTCAAATGCCATGTGGCAAATATTCTCGTATAAAGTTTTTGAAGGAGTATTTGCATTTACAATTTATAAATTTTTTAAAATATATATAACTAATTTATTTATTTTATTTAATAATATCATAAAATTATTTTTATATCCAGAAAATAAAATTTTGATTTCTAAAAAAAATTACAATATAAATATTTTTTAAAATAGTATTTCAAATTTACAATATAATTTAGTTATATAAACTAAATTATATTTTAAATGTAAATATTATTTTAAATGCTATTTAAAATTATTATAAAAATTACTATACAATATATAATGCAATGTTTTTTATAATAATTTTAAATAGAATTTTCATACTGCTCTACCAAAAAATTTATTAAACAATTTAACAAAATCATATTGCTTTTATAGCAAACTGCTACTACTTTATCATTTGACAATCACGATATAGGTGTTGAAAAAATATTTAGCCATTTACAAAAAAAAAACAGTATTTAGAACATCTCTAATGGTTGACTTCATTTTTATCTTCAAAAGTTTACTTTCTTCAAAAAAAAAAATGAAGCAACATTCATTCCAATGGTTTGCTTCATTTCTTTCTTGTAAAAGAAATATTTCAAGAATATTCTCTCTCCACTTTATCATTATTACTATTACACCTTATATTTTTTTATATTTACTTATTTTACCTAACTATTTTGTTTAAACAATAATCCACATAATTATTATTTATATAAATTTAACATTTTCATATAATGAATTTATTACATAATATGAATAGAAAAACACAAAACATCATATTTTTTTATTGAAAACACCATATATATATTTTTTTCTATAATTGATTAACAAAAGTGTTTAGTAAGAAATGAGTTTATTTATCTTTGACTCTTTTAAATCGAGTTAAGAAGTTCTTAAAAATAATTATTCATATGTTTTTGATATAAACATCTGATTAGATAAAAATAATAATCAAAATTTTGAAATTAATTTGAATTATATTAAAGCATATAGTTTGTTTTGGTAAAAAATAAAAATAAATAAAAGTTAAAGATCAATTTATAAGGAAAAGTTCATCTTTAAATAAATGAAGATATGTACAGTAATCTTCAAATTTGAAACAATACTGTTCATTGCTTCATTTTGAAGCAGAAAATAAAGTAAGATTTGAGCAAAAATTGCTTCAAAATAAAACAAAAAGTAAAAAAAAATGAAGTGGAGTTAGAGATGCTATTAACGTATGCTGATAAATGGCCTTCTAAATGGTATTTAATTTATTTTGTTTGATGTAAATTTCTAAAAACTAAAACGTTTAACTTTATGAAGCTTTGATGTTTTACAATAAACCAAATCCTCTCAAAGTCGTAAATAGATGATGTAACAGCCGGTGATGTTACACTTTACAAGAAGTAGTGGCCAGCTCATTCATATTCTTTTTCAAATTTCTTTGTTTATTTTTCAACTTTCAACTTTAAACTTTTTTCTTTCTTTATTTATATATTCTCTTAGATCATGAACAATCCTCTCTTTTTCAACACCTTTATTTTTCTCTTTTTACATTCCGCATCATTTTTTTCTACTTCATTTATTCAATACATGCTTCAATTTAAACCTCTACAATAATTTGTTTAAAAAAATTATACACCCTACCCTACAACTTTTGTTTTACATTATCTGTTTTTCTTATAATATAATAATGACATATTACTAATTAACTTAAAATATTTTAATAATATTTATTTTGAATTATTATACTTAACTTACTTTCTAAATGATACCAAAATAAATATTAATAAAATAATTAAAATTAAGAACATAATTATTTTTAAGTAAGATATTTATCTAATTTTATTTTCAAAAATACAAAACTTATTATTATTAAACAAATTAAAATTAAAAAAAATTGAAATACACACAATACAAACACATATTATTAAGAAAACTTAAACACACAAAATAAAAATATATTATTTAATTACTACACTAGACTCACAAACAATAAAACTCTTAAAGCACATACATATTTTTTTTTGAAAGTTAACCATGAAACGTTCCAAATTTTGCCCATATGTGTTTGACTAAATCTGATTGCAATTCATGATGCATATTTGGATCACGTAATTCAGATCTAACACACACATAATTTGTAAATGCTGGTAGCACCTTAGTAGAAAATGGTTGTGGTGTACTCGAACCACTTGCTTCAGATTGCTCAAAATCGGTCCAATTCTGAGCATATATATCTCGTTCATCCTCAACAATCATATTATGCAATATGATACATGACTGCATAGTGATAGCCAGATCTGATTTAAAATATGTCAACAGTCTTTTGAAAATGAAAGAAACAATCAATAATAAACTCTTAGATCTAGGTCTGAGCATTTTATCCGTTAAATTTGATTCGATTTGTTATTCGTTTCGATTCGATCTGAAAATTCTGGATATCCATAAATTTTCGAAGCAAAACAAATACTAAAATTTTATATCAGTTAGAATCGAAACAAATTACAAATATTAAAATTTTCAGAAGTGGATATTCGATCCGATCCGTCAATATATAAATACATGTATATCTTAATTGTATTTAAAATTTTATATGTAAAAATTATATATTTATTATACTAACATATGATTTGATAAATTTTATTCACCATTATTACTTTTATAAAATTATTACATTAAAGAAAAAGAGAAAAATGATGACAAATATATCTTTTTCTTAAGCTTTGTGTATAATTGTTCATAATATGTAGATTCTTTATTTTTTTTTTTAATTTTTGTCTAATAGATCATGCAAAAATATATTTTATCAACCAAATTTGTAACAAATTTTTAAGATTATTTGTTCTAATAAAAAATATGAGATATCTGTAAGTATTCGTAAACATCTGCAAATATGTATTTATTTTTCGGATATCCGTTTTTTGAATATTCGTATTTCTCCGAAGCAAATCAAATCGTAAAATTAAATATCCGTGACATACAAAACAAATTACAAATACCTCAAAAAACTAAGATATTTGATATGTGCCCAGGCTACGCATATGAGCTTTGAACCAGAAAGAGAGACAAGGCAAGACCGAGAGGGAATATGAAGAACATGTTCTCTCTTCACAGTCTTTCATTTTCGTGCATATTCGTAATTTGATACAAGTATGAACGGCAATGATCAAGTTTAAATCCGTAGCATACGAACATGCCCTGGGGAAAAAAGGGAAGAATTAACTTTTATATGTGGATCAATCAAATGAGCTGATAGAGAAAACCCCAAATAAATTATACAAGGATATTTGATCTAATCTAAAAGTGGATAATATGCAAAAGAAAAGTTCCTCTTTTAGAAAAAAATCTCTGAAAAGATAAACTAATCTTGTTAACGTTACATCATGCATGTTATTCCGTCAGAATATTCGCCTAGTTCAAACCTTTGAGTCGGTACACAATATTAGGGACATAAGTCCCACGTCGAATATTGGAAGGGATCCTTAGTAATATATAAGATAGATGGACCACTCCCCTAATTGCCAATTGGTTTTAGTTGGAAGCTCATCTATCTCAACACAATCTCTGTCTAGTGTCACATAAACAAAGAGATGATAATAAGAGTTGGATGAATAAACTTTGTTATATCATATGAGCTCTCGTACGCACATCATTTTAGTCTCATAGTGTTTAGTGTTTCTCTTAAAAGCAAAGTAGCGAAGAATGCTCATCATTCATCTACATTTTCTCAATGCTATATCTTTGTTTTAGGAACGTCTCAATGCTATATCTATTTTCTCAATATAAGCAGGATTTCAGTTTCATAATTACACCAGTATCGAGTTAAATTATTTAAGGCTTTAAAGTTCACTGAAATGAATATGTAACTGGGTGAGCATGACGAATTGAGGATAGACAAACATTGACCTAATCACACTCTTAGATGATGAATTTCCTAGAGTGGCTTTCAATTTCATGAAAAGCGTTGCCACAAGAAATGTGTGACTATTGGAAATTTTATTAGTTAATCAACCTAAACTGACAGATTATCAATCAAATCACGAAAACAACGTCTTTTCATATTCATATAAGCTAACAAAATAACAAACTGAGGTTTTATAGTCAGGCAGATCGGAGAGCATACTCTGGGACCAAAGCATCAAAAAGCGTCACATCTTCACATAATTAACATACATATTAGTCGATAGATAAATTGGTTTGGTTCTTAATCTAAGTTGTGATTCCGTATCCGAAGGGGAAGAGAGGGTCGTAGTTCTTGTCGCCAACGTTCATGGGAAGCTGAGTCACACTCTTCATCCACGTGCGAGGCAATGTTCCCGTGAAGGGATGATCACCAAACAATACATCAGTGATTCCTTGACCTTCCGTTCCTGGAAGCCAAGCGACTGCAAGAGCGTCGATGGTGTCAAGGTACGGCTCGATCACCAGAGGACGTCCTGTGACTAGGACCACTAGACATTTCATGCCACTACCGCACGTGTGTTTGATCGTGTCTGGACCTGGTGCGGCTATGCTTAGCGTGGTGCTATCCCCTTGTGTCTCTGCGTAAGGAGCCTCACCTACAACCACAATTGTGTATGCTGCGTCGGCGTGAAGCTTCGATGTATCTTGGTTTGGTTCCTCCACGTATACAACTTCGGTGGTGGGATCCACTGTTTTCATGATGGCTTCCAAGATTGTAGTTCCTATATATGTTTAGAAACAACATTTAATAAGAATAACTATCCATGCATATATTGTAATGCATGTGTGTGAACATATAAATATTTGACGCGTCTTTAGACATTTAAGCTGTATTACCTCTGGTTTTACCGGTAGGAATCTGCAAGGCTTTGTTACGGCCAATATTTTCTCCAGTTCCATTGAATCCTTGCCAAGTTAGAGTGAAGCCACCACATTGCCAACCCATGTTGTTTGCGTGTGTGCCCGCAACAACAATCTTTTTCACATTTCTCTGGAGAGGAATAACTTTATCTACGTTTGTCTTCCCATTCTTTAGAAGCACCATTGATTTCCTCACCGCCTCTCTCGCTACTTTTCTATGCGCCTACAACGTTGTGTTAAGAATCCCACATCACTTATATGTATAATAAGACTAACTAGTGCTTCATATAATTTTATAGCATAATATATGTGGTAATCTATATCATAGACATATATTTGTTTCTTTGACTCTTTAAAATGTAGATATGTATATCTAATATAACCCCTTTACATTATTAGAAAGTATGTTTGAATTTACCTCAGATCCAAATTCGGCGATAAGAGTTTCCTCTGCCAATGGGTTCTCAAAGAGACCAATAGAGAATTTGACTCTTAAGACTCTTCGAACAGCATCATCTATACGGCTCATGGGGATGTATCCACCGTTCACTAATTTTGTCAATTCCTCTAAGAACTCTTTATATTGAAATGGAACCATAACCTACATTTTAAAATCCCTCAAGTCAGAGCTAAGAACATAATGTAGCGTATCAAGAACCTGTTTATTGATTCTTGAAAGTGATAAAGAAAATAAAGAAGAGAGCTAACCATGTCAATGCCAGCATTTATGGAAGCTTCGATAGAGTAAGTGTAATTTGCTCTGGGTGGAGTCGTGATCTTATCTATTCCAAGCCAGTCAGAGATAACAAAGCCTTGGAAATTGAGTGTGTTCTTGAGGTAATCAGTGAGCATTGCCCTGTTTGCATGCATCTTAACACCGTTGAGACTAGAATAAGAAGCCATGATTGATGCGATCCCTTTCTTTACAGCTATCTCAAAAGGAGGCATATGGATACCAAAGAGAGTAGCGTTATCAGCCACAGTGTTGTTCTCATTGATTCCACCTACCGTTCCTCCATCCCCAACAAAATGTTTGGCGCAACCAGCCAGTTTTGTCCTGATCGTGTAGACAATTTTTTTTCACATTAATTAAGTAATGATTAATATACGTTATATATAGATTCAGAACTTGGTTTACTTGAAATCAGCAACATAAGGAGCATTTCCCTGTAATCCATCCATGATACTTTCGGTCATCATATTCACAACTTTAGGATCTTCGCTATAGCTCTCATAACACCTTCCCCATCTAGGATCTCTGCAAACCTGTTCCATCCAATTCTAGTTAGAAAAATTCTCTATATCTACTTTGCCGTATGTATACCAAAATTTTCAGTTTAAATTAGTTACCGCAACACAAGGCGCAAAAGCTTGCGCGATTCCTGTAGCTCTTACTTCAAGTGCGGTGATAGCTCCTATCTTCTTAACAAGATCAGGATCCCTACAACAACACGCATTCACATCAAATCAAACTATAAAACACTTTTCAGCTTATGCAAAATAGTATATGTGTATGTTCCGTTTTATATAGGAAACATATATACCTAGTGGCACCAAGACCGACGTTGTGGGGGAAGATGGTGGCATTGATAAAAGTGTTGTGGCCATGAACCGCATCAATGGTGTAAAGCAAAGGGATTCCAAGCCTCGTTGAAAGACTCAAATTCTGCATGGTGTTCGATACGTTGACACGGTTTGATGGACTAGCCCCAGTATCATACGGATTGCTCAAAACGCTTCCTGTACTCGTTCACCAATTCAATTATAAATTATTTTTATCAAAAAATTTTATTTTGATATATAACAAATAGTTTTTTTTTGCAATATACCGATCATGTACTTTGTGAAGATTTCGTGGCGCGTGGCGGGTGGGAAAAATGAGAAGTTGAAACGATCAACTTGACACATTTGACCAAGTTTCTCAGGTAATGTCATTCGTGTTAGCAAATCCTCTACCCTCTCCTCAACCGCCGCTTTTGGATCTTTGTACTTTATGTACCCTCTAGTGGCTGCGGTGGCTCCTCCATAACGACATGAGCACAATATTACTATGGCCGCCAACAAGAAAAAGCTCCTGAAGCCGTTTATTGTCGCCGCCATTGATGGATATCCTCTCTTGATCATAGCGAATTCAGAATATTATTATTTTTTGTTTCTGAGAAATGTAGTGATTGTTCTAAATCCTGAAAAGGAAGTAAACATGGATATTTCAATTTATAGGTATTTTTTCCATAAAAACAGGCTGTTAATTTCCCAAAAAAAAAATTAGTTAGCGCCTTTTATTTGTTGGCGTTCTAGTTTTGATTCGGACAGTTACATGAGCTTAATGTTTAAAATGCCTCCAAACCGTCGATTTGTGATGATCTCCCCCATTAACAACTTACCGTTTTCTGTTAACGAAAACAAAGCAACTGGTAATTTTAACGGCCCAACTAGTGTCATGTAAGGAAAGCGAATATCTCTGTTTTTTGGTGCAAGAAACGTTGTCATAAGTGGATTTTCAGGTAGAATTGTCCGATGTATAGTTATACATATAATGATTATCGGCTAATAAATCAGTGTTTTAGAAAGACATTCTGGTGTTTCAAAAAAAAAAAAAAATCTTTTCTGTTTAGTACATACTTATGTGTTTATTTATTATCTTAAACAAATAGTAGTCATAATAATAGGACAAATCAACACACGGTCTATAAGACACATGTATAAATTTTAATGCGAACTAGATTTTGATCCGCCATTAAAAAATGCAGTTATATTTTTTGTTGGAAAAATTATTTTACGTAATAAAAATTATGATTTTTAAAAAAATTATATATTTTAACTTTTTATGATTTTTTTTTATTTTAAATATGACTAAATTTTTTAATACTCTAGATAGTTATAATCCGAAATATGACTTTATTTATTGAATCCGAAGTTAAACTTATTTTACACAGATTTTATTTTTAATTTAAAGAAAATATTTTATATCTTCAACACTCTCTGTATTGAAAAATTTGTTTGTGCGTTTCAAAATATATTCTATAATTTTATTAAATTTAGTTTATGTGATTTAGTTTTTATCTCAAATGAAACTATTTTGTAAGAAGTTGGGATAATTAAGACTTGAATTATGATTTTGTTAATTTAGTCATTTGTTATTTCAACTTGATTTTATTTTGAGGTTACATTTAATAAATGCCTTCAAATAATAAATAAAGTGAAAGATTTTTTGGAAAGATATGGCGTAAATATTTGAGAAACATTTTTTTTAAAAGGCTAAGAACTAAATTATAAATACTATTTAATGTAATTCCAAAATAATGATTTTTTATTGGTTGCAAATACTGCCAGCAAAAAGGTACATACAATATTTGTAATTAATTGAAAAATCAGAGCAATATTCATAAAAAGTGTTATGCTTTAATAGTATAGATGTTCATGTCTAACTGATTTTATAAATTGATAAAAAACTTTTTATTTAGTAAAATAATTATATTAAATGAAAAATTAAGTGACAATAAATGTAACACATTTTTACTTTTAATTTAAGTTATTATTTTATTCATAAGAATATGGCTTTGAATAATGTTTTTTGTTATGTTATTTTCAGCCGGTTGAAACTAAAATATTTTTTTTTACTAAATCGAACATTTAAAAATATATAAAACTTAGTTATTTATATTTTTGATTTTATAATATGCACAAAATCTATATTGAATTAACTAATAAATAAATATCTACATTATTATTATTATTATGGTAGTATAATTAATGATGTGTATTATCATTAATGTAATATAATTAATAAAATTATTAAGATAAATAAAATATAGAAATATAATTAATGTAATACTACTATTCATGTTCTCAAACAAATTTCATTTAGAGTACTAAATTTTTTTTAAACATCTCCAAAATACACTTCAACTTTAATAATATAGATGATATTACAAGCATAAACCCTAAATTTTGTTTCATATTATGACTTTAAATGGTGACCAAGCAGAGCCACGCGAAGAGCTTTTGATGCCCTAAACCAGACAAATAATATGCTAAATAAAATGGGTAGATGATAAAAATAACTTAAAAAGTAGTAAAAATTGGTAGAGAGTATATATCTTCCATTATCATTTTTTCTGGTTAATTGATAAATATAGAACTGTAAGAAACAAAAATTTTATATATATATAACTTTATTTTAAATTTTAAGATATACAATAATAAACAAATAAGATATATAATACTAGAAAAAAACATAAGAAATGAAAAAAACAAGTTATTATGGTAAAAGAAAAAGAATTGAACATCGTCTTAGTTATAATTATGAAAATAAGTGATGAATATATTGCTAGTATTTACGTAATCAAGTTAAAAATTAGTCAATAATGTTTTGTTTATGGATAAACTATATAAACAATGCCTATAAATTTCTTACAAAACAATATACCTTATAATGTTTTTACAAAATTTATTTACCAGAAGCAAATGTTTCAAATTTTCTAGGAGAGTCACGGCTATGTGACCAGGGAACGAGGAGAAACATTTAATTACTTATCATACCCCAAAAAAATCACAATTCACAAGGAATATTTTTTCTCTTTCATTATTTCTCATCCTTTTTTTTGTAGTGGAATAAAAAATAAAATCACTTTTTAAAAATTTGAGAAGGAATAGAAAATAAACATAAAATTGAATGTTTGAAGTGAACTATTTTTTCATAGATATAGGGAAGAATCCTTTGAAAATCCTAGAAAGGCGATTTTTTCCTCTCCCCTACCTCTTCAACTTTTTTCTCAGATTTGAGGCCTTCTCCGGTCCGGCGCTCCTCGCCAATACCGTGAGAGGGCCTCCTCTCCTCTTTATCCTTTTAAAGTTTCAGTATTTTTTTGGTGTTTGTTCTTCGACTTTTCTAGAAAGAGATAGAACCTATGTTCGTTTCAGTTGCAGTACGACCCTTTAACAGAAGTTTCTACTTTGTCTCGGGCATGGTTGGGTACTTGGGTTTGTGTTGGCGAGGCTTTAGTGTCTTGTGCGTGGTGTGTGGCTTCTTGTCTTCTCCCCGAAGACGATGGATCCAGATCCGGAATAGAGATTCAATTCTCAGAAAATTTTATATATGTTATCTTATGCATCTTTTTAGATCTAATATATTTGATACAATGGCTTGTTATGGATTCTTGTTATACTAAGAAGGGCCATGTTGGTGGAGCTTCGTTTGTCATGTTCGTGGTGTGTAGTACCATTAAAAGCGTGTGGAGGGCTCATTCACATCTATGGTTCGGCCACCGGAGAAGTGGTGTTTCTTTTGACATCGTCAGGCTGTGGAGTCGCATCAGAAGCGCGTGAAGAGTCCATTCACTGTCCAATAGCATATCTTTTTGGATATGGAGAGAATCAGTGGCTTCAAATTCCATTGTTAGAGCAATAGAGAAGAGTGTTCTTAGAGATGGTTGCTTTCAGTCTTACCTGGCTCTAGGAAGACCGGCCTGGCTGCATCAATAACTCTGCAGAGAAGCTTCTCTTTTACGTTCGTAGATCTTTATTCTTAAGGTTGAACGTAGATGTAATCTCTGTTTTTCTCTATTCTTTGTACTGGGTTTCACCCATTTTGCAGACGTTAAAAAAAAAAATTGAGAAGGAACAACCATTTATTTCTATTCCTGTAATTTTATTTCTATATTTTTTATATCCATTTTTTTATGTTCTCAGAAAAGTTACCAGTCATATATATCAATAAAATTATTTAACTGCCATCTGAGCATTCACCACAATTGCCTTAATTGGTACCCGTCATCAAGAAACATCATCGCGATCCTCCCGTTGGCACTTGGCACCACACTGCCAAAAACCGCCGAAAAGATTATTACTCTCTTACTATTATCTTCTTTCATATGTATGCATGCTTTAAAATCACTAGCTATCGTATGGTTTTTGGGTGTAATTCGTGACTTAACATTACCATGTTGTCAGATGTAGATGCATCGCCTCATCGGGTTTGTAAATACATATATTCAGAAAGAAAAATAGAGAAGTAAGAGAGGAATAAGAAGAAGAAGATTGTTATTCAAAAAAATATATAAGAAGATGATATATGTATATCATGAGCTAAACATTTTAATATCGAAAAAATATATAAGAAGATTGGGAATTTAATTAATATCTCTAAAATTTGTGTTTCCTTTGTATCTCGAATAAACCATTTTTTTATGTCAGATAAGATCAAGATCTTACGAATATGCATTGACAAAAAAAAAAGATGAAAACAAATTAAATCTTAAACTATGAGTTTAATGTATTTTTCAGTATGTAGTGGCTAAGGAAGGATTATGACTCGGTGGCTAGTTCATTGTCAAAAGTGTCGAGAAACTGATAGATGGTTGTGACGGCAAGCAAGATTCCTGTCCCTGAGCCAATAGCTCCGGTGAGGTCGGCCAGAATAGTGAGTGCACCAATGCACACCCCTCCAAAGGCAGCTGCAGTTGGGATGTAGCGGTTAAGCTCCTTGTACAGATTGGAATCTCTATGCCCAGCTATCCCCATCCCTTGTTTCTTGAGCTGCTTGGCCACGTCTCTAGCAGAGGACCCAGAGACTTCAATCCATGTCTTTGATAAATAGGCACAAGTAGAAAGCATGAAGATGATGTAGAAGAGTGTGTGGCAAGGATGAGCAGTCAGGCTTGATGGAGCTGTGATCAAGTAAGCGAGACCAGCGACTGGTGTTGATCCTCTCCACTGTCCCAGCAAGTTCACCAGGAAATTCCCACTGAAGTTGTTGTAAAGAAGCTGAGAGAAGAAGTAGAGATGTGAGACGATAGCAGATTGGAGAATGATGGGCATGTTGGAGGTGTACAAGAGCTTGATCGGGTAGCCGCCTTGTCGGGAGTTCTTTGACCTAACAGGTAATACAACGCGGAAGCCTTGGAAGTAGACGACGATGAGGAAGACTAAGACTGTTGCAAGCAAATTTGTAACGTTTGGGAGGCTCTGTCTGAAGAAAGCTTGTCGGATGCTTGACTTCGTTATCAGGTTATGGAAGAGCGAGATCAAGGCGCCTTCAAACTCCTGTCCAGACCGTCCGATGTTGTTGAATGTGACGGGGCTAAAGGCTGTCCATATAACGCTCTCGCAGAGGCTAGTCGCTATGAAAAGGGAGATCGCGGAGCCAAGACCATAGCCCTTTTGAAGAAGCTCGTCGAGACACTGAAGGATGATTCCAGCAAAGACAAGCTGGAGAACGATGAGAAGTGCGTTTCCCACACCGAGCACTGCAACTGGACCGTACATACCAGAGAGGACGTATGTCACGGCTTGACCTAAGGCGATCAGAACGCCGAGAAGCTTCTGAGCAGCGTTCAAGAGAGCATGATCCTCCTCATCGTTGACCTGAATAATCTTTGAGCCAGTCAAGAACTGCATCACGAGCCCTGATGTGATGATGGGACCGATACCTAGCTCCATAAGGGTGCCACGGCTCGATGCGAGAATGGCACGCGTCCAGTAGAACGGATCCGCACCGGTGGTGGAGTGGATACCGTAGAGGGGAAGTTGACTACAAACGAGAAACACGAAGAGAGAGGTCAGGGTATAGATGACCTTCTCTCTCAATGGAACCTTCTTCTTCTTCTCAGAAGCACTCTGCACTTCTGGCAGATACGGCAAAAACGGTTTCACCATATCCAACACTCTACTCATACTTTCGCTGATCGCTATTGGAAAAAAAAATAGGTTTGATTTTGTTCTTTCTTCTCTTCATGTGCATGCTATTTATAATAATTTCAATCTCCCTAACCTTACGCGGATAAGGGTTTTCAGTTTCCTTTTTTTTTCTCAAATCCTTTTCTTCATGTTGTCACAACACAGGTTTGGATAGATATGTTTTTTTCGAGTAGGTCTATAGTGTTGAAGATATCTATCTATACTATTATTTGCGAAGTGATTTTTCACATTCGAACTTTCACGTTAAAAGTTAGAGCGGTTAATATCGTTTATACCCTTAATGAAAAAATTATAAATTATATATAAAATAAAAAAGGAATTTGATTAGATAATTGATTAAAATTACTAATAGTAAGACTTATCCAAAATCTAAAATACATTTAAAATATAACTCTTATATATATTGTGTTGTTATCTGATTTTTTTTTAATAAAATTTAAAATACATAAAGTATATAACTAAATATTATTAAAATAAAACTCTTAATTTTACATATCTGAATAGAGAATATTGAGTGACTTTTAAGACTTAATTCTATACCCAAAATCTAAAATACATTTAAAATATAATTCCTATATATATTGTGTTGTTATCTGAATTTTTTTAATGAAAATTTAAAATACATAAACTATATAACTAAATATTAATCAAATAAAATTCTTAATTTTACATAACTGAATAGAGAATATTGAGTGACTTTTAAGACTTAATTCTATACCCAAAATCTAAAATACATTTAAAATATAATTCCTATATATATTGTGTTGTTATCTGAATTTTTTAATGAAAATTTAAAATACATAAAGTATATAACTAAATATTAATCAAATAAAATTCTTAATTTTACATAACTGAATATAGAATATTGAGTGATTTTTAAGACTTAGTTTTATACCCAAAATCTAAAATACATTTAAAATATAATTCATATATATACTGTGTTGTTATCTGAATTTTTTTTGATAAAAATTTAAAATAGATAAAGTATATAACTAAATATTAATCAAATAAAATTGTTAATATTGCATAACCGAATAGAGAATATTGAGTGACTTTTAAGATTTAATTCTATATGATAAATATGTGTACCAAGATATTAAAAATATATAGTTAATAAATATATTTAACAACTTCAAACAAAAATAAAAATAATATAGTCATTTAATTAGTAACACATATATTGATTAAAAGTAATAATAGTAAAACTTATCCAATAAATTTTTCATATATAAATAAAATGATATTCTGTAAAAAAATTTAAGATCATAGATAATAACTTATCATGATAGTGTTTGAATCAGTAATGCATATTTAGTTAGTTATTGTAAAACGATTAGGCCCGCTTGAACGGACACAACACCTAGTAATTAGTTATAAATAATAGTTATCCTTTGTATCACTTACTTTATTATTTTGTTATCCTTTAGTCAAACCGACATACTACTTGTATATATAGGATCCTTATACAAGTAGGATATCCGAATTTTTATAGGAATTCCTAATCAGATTCGTTTCGTCCGAATAATTAGTTATCGGATCTGGTTCAATATATCTATATTATTATTTGCGAAGTGATTTTTGGCATTTGAGCTCTCACGTTAAAAGTTAGAGCGGTTAATATCGTTTATACCCTTAATGAAAAAATTATAAATTATATATAAAATAAAAACGAAATTTGATTAGATAATTGATTAAAATTACTAATACATTTAAAATGTAATTCTTATATATATTGTGTTGTTATCTGATTTTTTTTTAATAAAAAATTAAAATACATAAAGTATATAACTAAATATTAATCAAATAAAATTCTTAATTTTACATAACTGAATAGAGAATATTGAATGACTTTTAAGATTTAATTCTATACCCAAAATCTAAAATACATTAAAAATGTAATTCTTATATATATTGTGTTGTTATGTGATTTTTTTAATAAGAAATTAAAATACATAAAGTATATAATTAAATATTAATCAAATAAAATTCTTAATTTTACATAACTGAATAGAGAATATTGAGTGACTTTTAAGACTTAATTCTATACCCAAAATTTAAAATACATTTAAAATATAATTCCTATATATATTGTGTTGTTATCTGAATTTTTTTAATGAAAATTTAAAATACATAAAGTATATAACTAAATATTAATCAAATAAAATTCTTAATTTTACATAACTGAATATAGAATATTGAGTGAGTTTTAAGACTTAATTTTATACCCAAAATCTAAAATACATTTAAAATATAATTCATATATATACTGTGTTGTTATCTGAATTTTTTTTGATAAAAAATCAAAATAGATAAATTATATAACTAAATATTAATCAAATAAAATTGTTAATATTGCATAACCGAGTAGAGAATATTGAGTGACTTTTAAGATTTAATTCTATATGATAAATATGTGTACCAAGATATTAAAAATATATAGTTAATAAATATATTTAACAACTTCAAACAAAAATAAAAATAATATAGTCATTTAATTTGTAACACATATATTGATTAAAAGTAATAATAGTAAAACTTATCCAATAAATTTTTCATATATAAATAAAATGATATTCTGTAAAAAAATTTAAGATCATAGATAATAACTTATCATGATAGTGTTTGAATCAGTAATGCATATTTAGTTAGTTATTGTAAAACGATTAGGCCCGCTTGAACGGACACAACACGTAGTAATTAGTTATAAATAATAGTTATCCTTTGTATCACTTACTTTATTATTTTGTTATCCTTTAGTCAAACCGACATACTACTTGTATATATAGGATCCTTATACAAGTAGGATATCCGAATTTTTATAGGAATTCCTAATCAGATTCGTTTCGTCCGAATAATGAGTTATCGGATCTGGTTCAATATATCTATATTATTATTTCCGAAGTGATTTTTGGCATTTGAGCTTTCACGTTAAAAGTTAGAGCGGTTAATATCGTTTATACCCTTAATGAAAAAATTATAAATTATATATAAAATAAAAACGAAATTTGATTAGATAATTGATTAAAATTACTAATACATTTAAAATGTAATTCTTATATATATTGTGTTGTTATCTGATTTTTTTTAATAAAAAATTAAAATACATAAAGTATATAACTAAATATTAATCAAATAATATTCTTAATTTTACATAACTGAATAGAGAATATTGAGTGACTTTTAAGATTTAATTCTATACCCAAAATCTAAAATACATTTAAAATGTAATTCTTATATATATTGTGTTGTTATGTGATTTTTTAATAAAAAATTAAAATACATAAAGTATATAACTAAATATTAATCAAATAAAATTCTTAATTTTACATAACTGAATAGAGAATATTGAGTGACTTTTAAGACTTAATTCTATACCCAAAATCTAAAATACATTTAAAATATAATTTCTATATATATTGTGTTGTTATCTGAATTTTTTTAATGAAAATTTAAAATACATAAAGTATATAACTAAATATTAATCAAATAAAATTCTTAATTTTACATAACTGAATATAGAATATTGAGTGATTTTTAAGACTTAATTTTATGCCCAAAATCTAAAATACATTTAAAATATAATTCATATATATACTGTGTTGTTATCTGAATTTTTTTTGATAAAAATTTAAAATAGATAAAGTATATAACTAAATATTAATCAAATAAAATTGTTAATATTGCATAACCGAATAGAGAATATTGAGTGACTTTTAAGATTTAATTCTATATGATAAATATGTGTACCAAGATATTAAAAATATATAGTTAATAAATATATTTAACAACTTCAAACAAAAATAAAAATAATATAGTCATTTAATTAGTAACACATATATTGA
>JABCMI010000371.1:0-23232 GCA_026261945.1 Hirschfeldia incana
AACACAGAGTGGCAACCCCTAGAAACAGAGAGGAAGAAGCAGGTGAAGGATTTTCTTCATCATTGTTTTTCTAATCAAACAAGTAAAAACAGAAAGAAAGACCCAGAAAGATCGGAAAACGTAATTTGGAATGGTTTCACTTATTATAACTTCGTTGAGATCGCACCGACGGGTACTGATGAATAGAGGATCGCGTAGGGCAATGAAGACGAAAGAGAGAGTGAATTGAAGAAAGAACGAAGAGAAAAATTACCTTTTTACCCTAATGGATTAAATCGAAACTTAACATGTTGGCAAGCTAACAGCTGAATATTGGCAAGTTAAAAGCTAATTATTGGGAAGCTAGGAGGTCTTATACGTCAATTTAGTTCAATTTTTGCAAGAGAGCAGCCGGTTAATGGCAGAGGAAAAGCACACTATAATTGTTGGCAAGGGAAAAGCAGCTATAATTGTTCGCAAGGGTATAGCCGTTTTATAGCCAGTGGAAGAGCAAATACAACTGGTTCAACCATTGCAGAAAATCATGTATACTCGTAACAATATCCGAATTAATAAATGCTTAAAAAAGCAATCTTTTAGCTAGAGTTTCCATAGTGCTGCGACCAGATAACATAACATAAAAAACTAGATCCTTTATCCAAAAGGCAGTTTCATATATATTTCCCTTCGTGGAAGAGCTTACAACCACACAGGGTTGGTTCACATCATCCGACGCTTTTCTCTTCCGATTAGCTTCACCAACCGCAGTGGATGCGGTAGCCCCCTCCTCTGATTCCTGTAGTTACAGTTATAATAACCAGGGGCTACTTGATATTATAAAGAGAATATCTGGACATACTCTAGTATTACAAAGTGTTACCTGCTCAACAAGCGGTGGTTCTCCATTCCTTGTTGATGCACTCCTTTCCTTCGCTTCCTTCACAAAAGCTTCCACTTCTCTAAGTCTTTTATCCATCTTATCAACCTTGTCAATGACAACCTTAATCCCCTGTCGACGGAATTCTTCAACCCTTCTTCAATCAAAGTACGAAGAGAAATATTATCTTCCTCCTCGACTTTATTCATGCGCCCATCTCGGGCTGGCTCTTTCCTAGCAGCCACATCTTGATTGTACATATCTTCAAACCATATTGACTTATGATTCGTGACGAGACACTGTGTCCAACCGTCAAGAATAACATCACCGACGTCATGGACTTCTCTTCTTCGAAGATTCGCTCAAGCTTAGATACTTCGTGAACTGACGGGAGCAAGATACTTTCAATTACCTGCCATTTTAGATATCATTTCAATTCAATAAACACAACTTTTTATGCAACCAAAAAGCAGTTTAGATTTAAATTAATGATAACCTTTGTATTGCCAAGTGCTTTATTTATGTCCGAAAGTGGAAAACCAGTCAGGGCACTTGGTACGTACTGAGACTGCACATACGAGGACAACTGCTCTCTGTGTAACCTCTATGAAGTTCACGAAATTTCTTCTTCAGCTGTGGAATTGCCTCAAACGGTAGAAGCTCCAGAGAAGTACAGAAACTTGGAAATGTGAACCACCTTTGCTGACAACTCCACCAAAGTGATCCACTGCACGAACGATATCCCTCATATTTTGATCAAATGATAATCTTCCCCAAGGAAACGTCTTACACATCTCAAGATCATTCACAGCTCTTAAAAAAAAGGGCTCCACGGAGGGTGCTTTGTCTCCGGTCCTGCTCTTTCCTATTAGAATGCTAGATAAGAAGTAGAGTACACACATCTTCAACCTATCTGGACATGCTTCCATTTTCCCCAGCTTCTCTTCAACATCTTCATATGCCATTCTACTTCCTTCGGGAAAACTGTCTTCTCGCAAAACCTAAGCCTCCCAACTGTTCATAGTTATGTGGATAACGCCGACAGTTTTAAACCAGATATCAGCGCGTGTTCTCTGAGTGAATATCGGATGGGGGTCCCATTGACTACAAACCAAGCTTCCTTTTTCTTCTCCGTACACACAGTTCGAAGTAAAAGCATCCACATTCCCATAACCTTGTGGTGTTTCTCCTGGGGCATGTGGAAGAAGTGTTTGAATTGATCGTGTGTCTCAAACCATCTCCTCTCGTCTGCTGTAAGCGGGACTTTTAAAGCATTCAATTTCTTTACTGCCTTTTGGATGTAACACCTTGTAGAGAGCTTGATTTGCTTCTTATAGTCCGTCGGATTGAAGCACATCCGCTTTGTTGCAGTGGTTCCTTTCCGCCCACCTGAAATACAATAATTCATGTCAATGGTAGTGAAGCCACGTGTAATACAATCGTTCAACAGAGAACTCTGTTGTGTTTCCTAGTTCTACGTACAGAAAGAAAGAGACGGCTAATACTCTCCAAAGATATATGTTAGATTACTCTCTCAGCTACATACCGTTTCATGAGCTTTCGCCGGGTTGCTGTCGTGTCGCCTGTTCTTCACTTCTACAGTAGCAGGCTGCTTTGGCTCCCTCCGCGACATTTGCAATACTTCTGTAACAAATGTACCAAAGGGTTTCAAAGGCTAACCGTAACCGTCTGAACGACCTTGGATCCCGCTGTCTGACAGGAAAATGTCGCGGTGTCGTCTTTTTACGGACCATCCCAAAACCCTAAATCTCAAAACTTCTATTTCGATTACCAGAATATTAAAAGGTACTGAATGATATTACTTTTGATATTTGGTTAATAAAAAGGGAAAAGAGGTTTATTACAAATAAGCCCTAAATGAGGATTTGAGGGTTGAGCAAATTGCTCCAATCATGAAACCTCAAAAAAAATTTTAAAGAATTTACTTATTTACACAATAGTCCTTGACATTAATAAATATTACACAATAGTACTTAACATTAAAAAAATCTTTTTTTTCACGGAATATTCCACTTAATCAAGAATAAATTAAAAATACATCAGCTGATTTTAAACAGTTTGATGCAGAGTAACCAATTAAAACCAATAAGAATCATCATTTGTGGACTTGTGGGTAGTTAAGTTTTGAACTATAGATTCAGGGAGAAATAGATTTGCAATTTTCAATTCGTGGATAAATCCTGAGGTCATAGTTTGGTGGAGATCTGATGCTATATGATAGTTCTCGTGGATAAATAGCTCGTCTACAGGAAAATAAATATTACATATCTCGCACTAAAAATACATTAAACAATTTCACTCAAAATAAATTCATTAAAAAAAAACTTGCATAAATTATAGTAGTAAATAACATAACATAAACATTCAAGGTTCAACATTCCAATATTACAGTAATTTACATAACATGAAGAGACTCTGAATAAACAAGACAGAACATAACATGAACAAGCACAGAACACAACCATCACTCTATCCTGATGAGTAGTCGTCCGTTTCAAGTGCTCAGTGGAACCTGCGTTTAAAGTTGGTTAAATCAAATAAGAATTAATATATGGTTTCTAATACACACAAACATTTCTAAATATTATTTCATATAACATACCGTGCTCGTAACTCATTAACTTCAGGTACATTAGGGTTCCACAGTACCTGGCTGTATTCGTGCATGCCTACAAGAAAAACTAAACACTGGGGAATATTAATATCTCGTAATACATATTGATGCAATATGCAATTTAACAAAATAATGAACAAAATAATACCATCAGGGAATTGATTAACATGCCAAAATCGTAATAAGCATATTTCGGGATCACCAGGTTGTTGACAACGGACGCGATTTTTCTCAAGTTGAACGGCAATGTCACCTACCGCTTGGCACTCGATTCTACGTTCCCTATGTATATAACAAACATATTATGACAACACAGTATATATTATACACATAATGTAGGAATAACACTAATGAATATACCTATCATCTTCTATTGTGAAACTCAGAAATGGAATGTCTTTGAACTTTGTTGCTTCATCCAAAAGAAATTGTATTGGTGCACAACTAATTATCACGCCGATAACATCTGAAATAAATATTGTCATTATATATACACAAGAGTATAACTTTTTCAGTGGATAAACTGAAACCTTATTTACTACAGTATTATATAAGGACGAACGATTATTACGTACCGACAGCAAGTTTGAAGTCAATCCTCCTATGGACAATATCAGCGAAACAGGTAGGATGGAAGTACAACGAAGATGATACAGAAGAAACGGGCTTAACTATGGTTGATATAGTAAATTTGAGTTTAAAGATGTTGTTGGTTGTCCTGGTCCTACCAACGTTTGTCTTTATCCTAAAATCTTTGACAGAATACCAATTGTTTTCCCGGAAGTCTTGGACAAAGTATAGAAGACATCCAGGGGAATCGTCGCTTGAATTTTCTTCCCCTGAAATAGACGTTGTACAACAATACAACAATTTAGTACATGCTCCCAAAATATTCAACAATATATAGAAGAGGGCTAAAACTTTAGTAACAAATAACCTCACAATCGACCAAAATCAACATCAACTTGTACAATCGCGGAGATGATAATTGATTTTCCATATTCGCAGTAGCTTGACTCGAATAAGTTGAGTGTTTGCTTGGCTGGGGTTCAGCATGGACAAAGATGTATACGTTGTCATGTCGGTTTTAGAAGTGAAGAGCACACAATACAAAACTATTAACATCGTATATTATTAATAATGGAAAACTCTGCTAGTGGTGCTAAACTTTATTGGCCGACTGTTCCTTTGCTGATGCAAATGTTGCCCTTGCCATTTCCTTTTTTGCTTTCGCAATATTTCACGACTCTCCAAGGCTACCCGGTCAAGAAATCAGGTCTTTTCACAGCTATGTAACCTCATATAGAATAATAATAAATAATTACTGTGCTAAAATAAGAAAGCTAAACGTTATTGGGCTTGCCATTCCTTGCAAATGGACCTTATTGTCTTGCCATCCTCTTTTCGTTGAAGTACACAACTGGCAAAGCTAAAACAATCAGCTATCTTAAAAGTATATTCATCTAAGAACATTAATTATGAATAGAGGGTTGCTTTATTGGGGTGTGGGGGTGTGTAACTGTCCTTATACGGAATGATTACGACAGCCTGAGAGTACATAATGAGGTGTTGAATAAAAATAAACTAGTTTGCAAACCAGCTTTCTAGTACTGATAAGACAATTCGAAGAAACCCTGCAGTTAAACTGTCTTTTAGGCTGGCGGTTTGCCTTGCTGAAATATCATTTCCTTGCCATAACGTATCCTTATGTTATGAATATTAGCGACGGAAAGCAACTTGTAATTTAAAGGTCGATGATTTTCTATGCAAAAGATGATGGGATAATGTATTTATATCAATAGCGTTATCCTAACATTAGCATTAAAATATTACACATTATATATAATAATTTGGTACAAAGCATAACAAAATCAAGCATAAATTACGGTTTTTCATACGAAAGCATGTGTGATTCATAAACGCACATCACAAGTTTCAAAAAGAAAGCAAAGTTTGCAACTGATGATGACAAGCAAAGTTTACAACTTATTAAAAATTCTAGCGACGAGGACGTTTGGAACTGGGAGGATTATCAGCCGAATCAGTAGGAGCCTGAGAAGATGATGCATCTGGGCAAATCTGGGATGGAGGTCTCTCAACCGATCTTGATGAAACTTGAGGGAGGGTATCAAAATAGAGGCGAGCGGCGATCAAGGCATCCATCGAATCTACATTGATAAAGTCGTTGTTATTAAAATTCTTGAAGTAGATGTTAAAATAAAAACTGAAACAAAAACAAATATCAGTTACGATCTGGGATGAAAAGATGGTCGTCAGTAGACGCCAATGAGGTCATCTGGATGATGTCGGGATGCAGCAGAAACGCAGTATCACGGAGGTTACTGGGTAGATTAAACAGAACGTCAGGGAACCACTTCCACTCAGGTGGATCCCCCGGCAACTCACCTAGAAAATCACTTGATCATCAAGAGGTTTATTGTTTCTAGTTTTCAAACAAGTTTTTGTCATTTGTTTTTTAAAAAACTACTTTATTAACCAATCAAGATTCTGAAAAAATGGATCCCTAAAAATATCAAAAACTAGTTTTTGGAAAGAAAAAAAACTACCATTGGTACACAAATGCAAAAATATATCATTATTGAAGTTTTAATCAACACTTCATCTACCAAAGTTATCAACACTAACATCTACTGCAATCTTAGATAACCATTCATGATTTTCCAAAAACTAATATCTACTTAAAAAAAAAAACAGAAATCAAAATCTAAAATCCAAAACCCAAAAACTAAAATCCAATTACCAAAATCTATAATCTAGAAACCAAAACAAACAATCACCACCCGAATATCATGGAATAGACTGTCGTTGCACAATAAAGTTTTACCTGAAGGCGACCAGGAGAGACGCAACCCCATGGGTCTAGGGCCAAGGTGAAGTGCGAAAAAATATTCGCCGGACGTTGGTGTGTTATCGAGCCACTCCGGTAGTACCACAGGGGACCTAAAAAAAGGACGTGGTGACAACTCGAAACGACGAGACCCTTCTCCAATTTCTCGAGTACAGAAGGCAGTAGCGACCATGTTACCAGTTATGTCCACACCGGACAGATCAGAAAGGACCTGAAGGGCATGTATAAGTCCCCAGGAACGGAGAGTCAGTTGGCTTGGGGCAATGCGGAACAAGCCGCACAACTCAACCATTATCCAGGAAAGGTTCTGACGGAAACCGATGCCGGAGTACGCACGGTAAATCGCCGTGTATCCAACAGGCGGTGCCGCCGGACAACTATAAGGACCCGAAGAGATGACGTTCGCAAAGCGACGCACTGAGACTGAGGTAGGGGTGGATCGTTCAGAATCCGATGGAGTGTCTGAAGGAGAATCCGGTGAAGTGTCTGACGAAGATTCGGAAGAGGATGGGCTGACAAAATAATAGTCGCCGGAAGATGAAGAGGATGTAGGCATTATTAATGAGACGTAGTCAGGAAATGGTAAATCAGTTTTTTTCTTAAAAGAGACGAAATACTTTAAAGAAGAAATAAGGGCATTATATATAGAAATGAAGAGTTGTGAGAGATAAGTACTTCTTCTGTTTTCAAATAAGTGTCATTTTATCTTGAGTCCTTTTATCTTTGTGCACACAGATTAAGAAAACAATTAATATTGCATATTTTCCATATAAAAACACAATTACCTATACATCTAATCATATTTTAACCAATAGAAAAATAAATGGCACCATATAATTAATAAATTTTGCATTGAAAATTGGAAACGACACTTATTTTGCAACAAAAAATTTCTCTACAATGACACTTATTTGATAAAGGAGGGAGTAGAGTATTTTTAAGAAAAGAAAATGAGAAAGGCATTATCAATTAAAATTATTGAAAAAGTTAGTAATATTCATTTTTTTAACCAAATTGGTTTTCTTCCACATGTATTAAACCATTGACTAGCGAGTCAAAGACTAAACCAAAACGTCGAAGACTAAACCAACGCCTCGAATGTCGTCGATCCGGTTCAATAGACAAGTATAGTTTCGGTTTATAATTGCCGGAACCAAAACGACTTCGTTTGCAAAACATAAAACCCCCAATTCTCAAACCCTAAATCCCAAAATTTCACAAACTCGAAAAACCGAAACTCGCTTCAAAGCTCTGTCTCTATTTCATGATGAGTTCATCGTCAGAAGTACAATGTGGAGGAGATCGTGGGTTCCCAACGAAGTGTGGCTGTGGATTACGTGTGGTACCTTTAGTATCGAAGACACAAGAGAATCCGGGAAGACCTTTCTACCGTTGTATAAGCAAAAAGGAGGTAATCTTCAACCTTGCTTGTTTATGTTGTTTAGACAGAAAGATATCTAATTTGGTCTTGAATTAGGGGCATTTGTTTAAGTGGATCGAGGATGCTGTGTGTGAGGAGGTTGAAGAAGCTATTCCGAAACTCGAAATCATTGGCAGGGAGGTTAGTAAGACCAAAACCGAGGTTGACGAGCTCATGACTTTGATTGGAGATTTGAAGGAAGATGTGGAAAGGAGCAAGGTAGAAATTAGGAATTTGAAAGCTTTGATGGCAGTGTGCCTTTTGTGTGTTTTATGGCTTTGTTATTAGTAGAATTAGTATTATGAAAAGGGATTTATTTTCCTTCGACTTCTCCTTGCGATATATTTTATATCCTTGCCATACTCTTTTTGAGTTTGTTTGGAGCCCTTCCTCTTAGACTAAGGTGCAAAAGAGAAGGTTGAGACATTAGATTATCAGAATATGTTCAGAGAGATTCAACTAGTTATGAGATATATTTGCATTATGACATTTAAAAATAGAAGGTTGAGTTGAGACATTACATTCTCACAAACTTAGCAAAAGTAGACATTACATTATCCGAAACTTAGTAAAAGTAGATAAAACTACATGCCATAAGATGAGAAATAAACTCAACAACTAATCTTCAAAAGGGCCAGTCGGAAACGGTCAAGTGAATATCATTGCAGAAGTCCCAAGCTGCATTTTGCCAGAAGCAACGATCGCATCTCGACTGAGGGCTGCAGCCATCATGTGAGAGGGGCCAATGATTTCTAATTAATAACACTGCAGACACGAACGCGTCAGGTTTATCAATAAACTAATGGCCTCCTCCCATAATTGCACCCCCGACCAAGTGTTCCATCCGATGAACAAATTCACGAGAAAAGTTAGGATAGTTGCGAACCAACCCTGCATCATCTACACTAAACACTAAGTTGAGCATTCCATCTACATACTTAGCCAACAACAAACCTCCCTCAGCAGCAAGACGGATTTTCTCTCTTCCTTGATCAAGTAAATGGAGGAAGAAGAACTCGTACATACCGCGCATGTAGATAGCCTCTGGATTACCGGCTTGGTAGCACAAAAGGCGGAAACGTTTGACAGCATTAACCTCTTCAATCCAATCATTGAAGTGAATGAGATCAGCAGATTGGTAGAAGTACTCTTCTCTGCCAACTCGATTGAACTCGCGGACAGCAATCCTAGCAGAACCGAAGTCCCGTATGTGACTTGTTACTACCTTTGACAGAATCTTATGGAGGATGGAATGAGGGAGAGAAGACAAGTTCGACATTGAGAGATGAGTAGTCGTGATAGATATTCGAGTTTAAGATTCTGAAAATGCAAAGTTTAACGTTTTATTTATTTGGGAAGGTGATAAACCTATTTATAATCCATTATCCTCTTATACCGATGTAAACATTGTATTTACTTTCCCACCACTTAAGAGTTAAGAGTTAATAATAGTTATCACAAATAAAAACATAAAATAGAATAAAACAATAAATAAAATTAATGGGGTAGGGTGTTGTAATTTTTTTAAAACAAAACCGTTGTAGAGAATATATAATCTTATGTAGACAAACCTAACTTTTTCGTCCAATCAGTATTTGCCACATCACGGAAGTTGATAATTCAGTACACATTTTTGTTTTACAACGGTGTTGATAATTCAGCACAGATTTTTGCCACATCAGATTTTTATGTTTTTCAACTAACCACTGCAAGCTTATTGGCAGCTGTTAAAATTTATCAACAGTTGATAAAACTACCATTGTAGAAACCAAACACACTTGGCTTATTATGTAAGCTACAATAAAATATCTGTCTGTTTTTACTGTAGCAACCCGTAAAATGTTCATGCTGGCAGGCCTTGCTTGTTTCTCTTCGCAGGCTTTGCTAATCTTTGGCAGACCTTGGTGGATAAATACTTCTTCTTTCATCTTCATACTCAACATATTCTTTTTTTTATTTCAACACTCCCCCTCAGCGTGGATCTGTTTTTATTTTTATGAAGGCGCATGGATCTGTTTTAATTATATTCTCATCCATAAATTCAAACTTAATACATTATTTTTATTTTTAAATAATTAAAATTATATCAAAATTCATAACTTTTTATGATCTATAAATAGAGACTACTTTAGTTTCATTCGGACAAAGAACAAAAAACGTCATTTTATTCCTATAATCAATTATTTAATTGTTTTAAATCTTTTTTATAATTGAATTCCAGTAATATTTTTTTTGAAACTCAAAATTCTTCTTCTTAATATTTATGTTATTTTATTTTTTAAGCTAATTAAATTCAAAATTATTAATATGTAATTATTATATTATACTATACCTCCGTTCCAGAAAATAAGATTATGTAGAGTATTCACGCTTATTAAGAATATAATTAATGTTTACGATTTACTTTTTTTTTAATTTTTATACGCTTTTCAATATCTATCTACCAATAGAATTTGAATAACTCAAATATTCTCAATTAATGTTTCTCAAAAGCATACAAAAGTACCTTAATAATACAGAAAATCTATCTTTGTGAAACAAGATTTTTTTCTACAAAATCCTACTGTCAGGAACGGAGGTAGTAAAGATAAAAGAATATGAATAGCAAATAAAAATGCTGCTGTGGATTTCGGGATGTAGACCAGTTTTATATTCAAAGTTGTGTCTAAAAATAAATTCTTTTCAATCAATTGTTGCGTTTTCCCAACAACGAATCTTCTATTGCTTATCAGCTTTACCAACTACTGACAACAAAGTTATAATTGTATCTACACCCTAAACGGTCCAATCATAATTTTCAAAACAAACAATAAAAAGGGGGGGGGGGGGATTATGCTATCTAGAATTTGGAAAAAGTTTAGTGATTTTAGAAGTTGACGGAGTTTTAAAAGTTCATTACTAGATTTCTATAGATTGTTACTGATTATTAAGAATTTGCACAATGTGGTTTGGATTCGACAATGGTTTCAAGATTCAACACCCTCCACTTCATCTTTTAACACTCTATGTCATATTCTCTTTCTTCCAACTCATCATTCAACACTCATTCAATTTTTACACATTTTACAATGGTTTTGTTGAATAAAATTCAACACTCTATTTTACTAATTAATAATTTTTTTTTCTATATCCAAATTACTTAAACCTAGTTTCTATTTATAGAGAATTTAAAATAGTAAATTTCCGTATAGAAAATAAAAATAATTGATTTCATATATAATGAGATTATTAGTTTTGAATAACCAAGAGGATAACAAAATATCAAAAATTCTTAAAAAGTGACATGTGTCATCGATGGGCTCCACTTTCTTTATTCAACTAGTTGAATCTTTTCAACATCAATTAATCCAATTTTATTTTTCAACACCCTCATTGTAGTGATTCAATAGTTGAATCTTTTAAGCAACATTTCAAAAATATTGTAGGAATTTCTAACATCCTCATCTCGATGAGACACTATTAATGCATTTTATGGTATTGTGTTATAGTCCTTTTTTTTAGCTTCATACTACATGAAAGATGTCTAACGGTTTTATTTTCAGTGCCATTTTTTTTTGTGGCACACTCTTACAAACGAAAGGTTATGTTTCAGCACACCAAATATGAAACTAACCGACAGAGAGATCATAATAAAATTTAATTCCTTGAGAATTCTTAAACCAATAACCCCCTCCCCCCCCCTAAAATAAGGGTATGTGAGATATGCAATTAAAAAATAAAAACAAACGATTAATGGAAAAGCAAAATAAGTTAAAGTTTAGATCATAACATAAGTTTGCCGGATAATTAAACAGAAACAACAAAAAGATCAAGTTTTTAAGATTAAGATATCGAAAACCAAAATAAGTTAAAGTTTAGATCATAACATAAGTTTGGCGGACAATTAAACAGAAACAACAAAAGATCAAGTTTTTAGGATTAAGAAATCGAAAGGGTTAAGCTTTCCATATTCGACTCACCCAGATTCTACCAATCTATCTCAAGAAACCTCCATGCACCCACCTTCTCCTGTGCAACCTTCAGATCCGCCTCAAGCTTTGCCTTTTCAACCTTTAGAGCTTCCAGACGAATAATGTCTTCTTCAATCAACTCCAGCTTTGCTTTAATCCGGAAAACTTCATTCTCCTGGGCATGCATGGCTTGCAAACCAATCGTTTGAACCTTGTACATCGCCAGAATGTTCATGTAATGCTCATCACTTTCCCTTTTCCCCGTCAGATAAGCCTCCTGAGTTGTTGCGAAGTTCATCTTGTCTGTCATCTCGCATGTAAAATTATAAACAAATGAATTAGTACAAACCAATGTTCTATAAACTATAAGAATATAAAATCAACTACCAAGGGAATAAGATCTAAACAATTTACGGGTCGATGATTATAGTATTTACGGGTCAATGATTAACGTCGATAGAAATTAGATCGAGAAAAAAACACTAAACTTACAAAAGCTTTTACTCTATTTTGGATGCCGGAGATGCAGGAGAGGATAGATATTTAGGGTTTGCATAAATAGTTAACTTTATATACGAGACTGGTTGTTCAACAGTATTTTATTAATTTGGTAAAAAAACATTAAACAAACTTAGCACGAATTAAAACAAATTACATAAACATTGATGCTTTTTCCAATCAAATATACTCACGTGTCGACGCATCTCGTTCTCGTTCTTTTAAAGGCTTTTTTTAGCCTGGTTTTGGAGACGTGTAACTGTTGTAACTCGTATCGTTGCCATACTCTTTTTGAGTTTGTTTGGAGCCCTTAACCATATCTTTTAGTCACTATGTTAAAAGATAATATCAGAGAAATGATTTCAAAATATCAAAAATTCTTATAAAGTGACATGTGTCATCGATGGGCTCCACTTTCTACTTATTCAACTAGTTGAATCTTTTCAACACCAATTAATCCACATCAGCAAATTTTATTTTTCAACACCCTCATTGTAGTGATTCAACAGTTGAATCTTTTATTCAACACCCACATTGTAAAATAATGTGTAAACCCATCCGACCAAGTCAACAAAAGTCAATAATGTGTATACCGGTTGCGGTTCCCTTGCTATTAGTCTACGTTTTCCTTGCGATATATTTTATATCCTTGCCATACTCTTTTTGAGTTTGTTTGGAGCCCTTCCTCTTAGAATAAGGTGCAAACGATAAGGTTGAGACATTAGATTATCAAAATATGATCAGAGAGATTCAACTAGTTATGAGTAATATGAGATATATTTGCATTATGACATTTAAAAATAAAGGTTGAGTTGAGACATTACATTATCAGAAACTTAGCAAAAGTAGACATTACATTTTCCGAAACTTAGTAAAAGTAGATAAAACTACATGCCATAACATGAGAGTGATTTGATAGATAAACTGATGTATTCATTGTATTTACTTTCCCACCACTTAAGAGTGATTTGATAGACTTCTTTAGAAGTCGAGAAGACACGACTTCTCACTGTAAATAAGAAGGCGCATGGATCTGTTTTAATTATATAATCATCCATAAATTCAAACTTATTTTTTATACAATATTTTATTTTTAAATAATTAAAATTATATCAAAATTCATAACTTTTTATGATCTATAAATAGAGACTACTTTCGTTTCATTTGGACACAGAACAAAAAACGTCATTTTATTCCTATAATCAATTATTTTAGTGTTTTAAATCTTTTTTATAATTGAATTCCAGTAATAATTTTTTTGAAACTCAAAATTCTGCTTCTTAATATGTATGTTATTTTAGTTTTTAAGCTAATTAAATTCAAAATTATTAATATCTAATTATTATATTATTAAGATAAAAGAATATGAATAGCAAATTGTCGGTCATGGTGTTGAAGTTTTTTACACAACCCATTGTAGAGGTTAAAAATAAAAATGTGTTGGAAAAATTAGGTGGATGAGAGAGAAGATGATGTGGAATGTTAAAATAGAAAAAGTAGGGTGTTGAAGATGAAATGAGTGTTGAAACCTTTAACTGTTCCCAGATCTGAGGTAAAATATATAGGTTGTCCATCTTTCTCAAGAGCAAGGTGAGGTTTATATCCCATTAGTTTATTTATCAAAAAGGTATAATTTTGAAAGTTCGAATTGGCTTTGCAGTGGAAAGAAGTACAATTTCGAGTGTGAAGAGATGGATAATCACATCGAGGGAGCTGGAATTCCTTGGAATTGTGAATGTGGAGCTCCCACAATCATATTGGAGTCTAAGACAGCTCAAAATCCCGGAAGAAGATTTTACAGATGTGGAGAGATATATGGTCCAAACCATGTGTTTAAGTGGCTTGATGAAGCACACCATGAAGAACTTGGAAAATTGGGGCGTCAACAAGCAATGATGGCTAAAGATTTGGCTGAGATAAAAAAAGAAATTGGTGAGCTGAAGAAAGATATTGGTGAGATCATTTTAGTGCTTGAGAGTCATAAATCTAATTTTTAAATTTTAAAAATTGGTGAATTATGTTCGCAAAACATAATTAGTGAAACTGGTGATCATTTTAGATATTGGTGAAATTGTACATCGTTGTTGTTTGGTCATGTAAGTTGAATTATGTTAAACTTTATTTACTTTAGTCTTAATATGTTAGATGTACTAACTGATGTTGCTTGATTTTCAAAATGAAAATAGCAGAAATAGCATAGTTCGAGGTTTAAAACACAAAAAACCCTATATGTAAAGTCATATATCAAACTTCGTCATTTTTATCCCCTATGGTTCTTATTAATAAAGAAAAGCACGGATATTTTTATAATTATTTATGTTTCAAAAAAAAAAATAATAATAATAATAATTTTATAATTATTAATTCCTCGAAATTTTTGATTAGACAGCTAGGGTCAAATATGTGCAGGCTCTTCAATCATGATTTAGTTCACGTTTTTTAAGGCTTGAAATGTTAATTCATCACAACGGTTAATGTTAACAAACGCCTCGCTCTTTCTTTTTTGCAGTGAAGAAATGTTCATAAAGTTATGGTTTAAGTTTTCCCAGTAGTGTTCCTACAAATATAATATACTAAATTCGAAATACGATATAATCTTGTTGAAAGGGTTTACGACGAAACAAAATTGGTGCAGTTGGAAAATTGGCCTGACTTTCTCCTTCCACACCCTAGTTCGAGCTCCATAACGTGCAAATCTGTGTTTTGGCTCGTTTTTTACTCCATTGATACTTTATTTCTTTCTTCTCCTTCCCCACCCTGGTTCGACTCCCATAAATACATTTGCCATAAAAAGAGAGAAATACATATTTTAATTTTCACATAATTATAAATGTCGGTATAGACTTCGTACTATATATATCGTACTATATATAATGGTAACCGCTTGGAATTCGACTTTTACAAATACATAATCATTCATTACGAAGAAAAATTATTTACGAATTAGGTTTACATTAGGTTTTGGTTCCATATAAATATGTCCAATCGTATAAAATATCCTATACAGAAATTATGGGTGGGAGTTTCAGTACCTATTTGAGAAACGTTAGGATCTATTTGGATTAGCATAAGTTAAATATTCCAGTTACGCTCGACTATTTTTAAATTTTGGTTCGAGTTCGAATAACCCATTTAAATCATTTTCAAAAATCTTTAAAATTCATATCTAACTTAAATTTCATTAATCTAAATGCAAAATCATATATATATTTTATTAGAACATCAACTTGACATATAGTTATATGTGTGGTCCAAGTTTTTTAATACAATTATAGTAATCTCTTATTAATCATTTAAAAAATAGTTATACAAAAAAAACACAAATATAGCTGAGCACAAGTTTAAAAATTAAATTTGTTAAAAATATAAAACAAAAAATAAACCTACCCTTTAAAGGGGGGGTCAAAATTAGTTTGTAGTTAAAGTTAGTGAAGTGAGTTTATTGAGGAATCATCGTCATCCCCTTTATTTTTCTTTCCTCCAATAATAATTTCATTTCAATGTTCAAAATAAGAAGCCTAATCATTCTGAGGGAAAAAAAAACACACAAGTAAAATTAGAAATATAAATAAAAATTTGCCCAAAACACACATATCTGATACAAAAAAATATATATACATATATATAATAACAAAAAAGCATACGCTTAGAAATGCAATTTACGCTTAGAAATGCAATTTCTTAAAAACATACAAAACAAAACATATACCCGCCCTCTTTAGGGTAACTCCAACCGAACGGTAAAGTTATTTGGCTTGGGTACATTTTAGTGGGACCGAATTAGCTGCCTAGAGTTTCATAAGTTTACCTAGTTTCTTGTCAAAAAAGCTTACCTTGTTTAACAGAGAAAGCCTTCTATTCTTGCCAAAGATTTGCATGCGGTGTTGTGGAAGAAAGAGAAGATGATCTGGAGTAAAAATAACATGCAACCAATGTACATAGTCAAAATGTAATCATTAAGATCCACAAAATCTAAAATACTTTACATTCAATAATATACTGTAAAAGTGCAATAGCTGGTAGATAAATATATATTCAGCTACAAAATATCAAGAACAGAAAAGAAGAGAGAGAGCATCACATTCACAGTAGCCATTTTTTTTCGGCGACGGAGGAAGCTCTTCTTTGATTCAATGGCGCCGCCGAAGAGTGCCGGAGGAGGAGATAAAGGGAAATCTATTGCGGTGGCTACGTCGACAAGGCAGACTCGAAGCCAGACTCAGGCACGCACGGATGGTAACTCGCCGGTTTCCAAGCTCATGAACTTCGAATCTGCCGAGAAGAGGAAAAGGAAGACGAAAGCCAAGGAAGGTGGATCAGCGACGAAGAAGATCAAGAAAGACAAGAAGGAAGCTGCGGTAGAAGCAGACGACGAAGCCGATGAAGAAGCAGAAGCCTCCGTGAAAAAAAAACGATTGTAATCGAGCACTGGTAAATCTCTAATCGTTGTTAGGGTTTAGTTTTTGAATCTTCACACATTCTTGCTGCTGTTAGGGTTTCTGATTCGTTCTCTCATAATGTGTTGTTCTTGAAGAGAAACTGTGGTTCTTCTTGTGATCTGCTTCATTGAAAGTTAGATTGTTTGTTGTTTTGATGAAGCAAACAAGACAAGTCATTCAAGGAGAGAGCCAACGAGGTGAAGGAAGGTCTGGAGAAAGCTGCTCCTGGCATCATTGTCACTCTCAATCCTGATAAGGTAACTCTAATCTTTTTTAACTCTCCACATGTATATTTCCCGTCGTAAATGCTTGAGGTTGAGATTTTTTTCACATTGTTATGTATGATTCAACAGCCAAGGCGTGGATGCTTTGTGATTCGAGAGGATGGCGGCGAAACATTCATTAGTCTTTTGGTAAAGCCTTTTAAATCTTCTCATTGTGTCAGTTAGTCGTTGTTCCGTGACAAATCAATTCATTTTTCTCGTCTTGTCTGTTCTTATGCTCGTAAACACGTTTCTATGATGATCTGTTTATAGATGAAATTCAGTTTTTCCGATCCTTATGCTTTTTTTTTAACAAAGATCCTTATGCTTCTTATGTAGGATATGAAGAAACCATTTACAAATATGACGGAACTTGATATGGAAGAGGTCGTTGCTAACATCCTAGAGAAGATTAAATGAGAGGGCTGTGTGTAGTTTCTGGATCCTAAAAATTTATGATATCTTTCGGATCATATTTTCTGGTTTTTCAAACCAGTTTTCGTTTGATGTTGGTCGGATGTTAAACTATGCTATTTTTGTTATATTTTATTTTTTATCGGATTATCTATTAGATTATCTACATGTTGGGTTTCTATTTTTGATAAATTAGAAAAATAATTCATGATTTGGTTAGACATTCGTGTAGCGTAGTTTAACATAATAAATCAGAAAATGAATTCATGATTTGGTTAGACATTCGTGTAATCGTATTTTCACCATTTACCTTAACCGAATAAATTTATCAACTTATCCAAAAGGAACCTATATATATGTTGAATGAAGATATATTTTCGGTTATTCAAAATTGTATTTGAAAAATAATTCTCTGATTAGCTGTAACATTCATATAAATCTTTTAAAAAAAAAATTAATCCCTATAGGATTATCACGCGGATCACCTCAGCCGTACATTTGTCAACCTATTATTATTTTTAACAAAAATTGTGAGTGGATTCTAATTCTCTGATTGGCTGTTACCTCTATTGCGCGGATCAAGATCTCAGCCGTATATTTGTCTAAAGCAACGTACCGGATCTTTTGGATTCTGTCCTCTACCTCCCTTCCTTCTATTCTCCACACCGTCGTATTCTTTCCTTCCATCCCAGACCCTAAACCTAAACCCTAGACCCCAAACCATTTTTCAATAACTTATGTACATTTATTTGGAGAAATTTTTTCAATAACATGTACATTTAAAGAACATCAAACACTGAGTATTTTATTCTGATAATTCTCATTCAACGAAAAGTTTGATCTCGTTGTTTAAATACTGAAGTTCTATTGAACGAACACATGTAAAAAACAAAAAAAAACAAAAAACAATGAATATTATTTTCAAATACAACACCAGATCTTTAATTACTATACACACTAAAGGTTAACTACATACATACAACGAGGTGGTTGAATGAGGTGTCGAAGGGAGTGTTGAAAAAAGTAATTTGATGATGTGATTAAACTGTGTTGAAAAGATTCAAACAGTCTAAATCACCAACTATGTACGCTGGTTTTAAAATTCAACGCCCTATCTTACTAATTAGCACTTAATTATTTCTGCATCAAAATTAAACAAACCTAGTATCTATATATAGATAAATTAAAATGATAAACTGTCATATAAATCTTAAAAATATATAATTAATTCCTAATTATATTATCGGTTTTAAATAACCAAGCCACCTCATCTTAATAAATTAAGGGCTAATTCCTACAAGATTATCGCCTTTCAATATATTATGACACTCTTGGCGATCTATTATCTCTCTGATGATTTTGGTTGTGACTTTTATCACGCGGATCAACATCGTCGTGTTCTTTCCTTCCATCCCAGACCCTAAACCTAAACCCTAGACCCCAAACCATTTTTCAATAACTTATGTACATTTATTTGAAGAATTTTTTTCAATAACTCATGTACAAATTTATTTAAAGAACATCAAACACTGAGTATTTTATTCTGATTATTCTCATTCAACGAAAAGTTTGATCTCGTTTTAAAATACTGAAGTTCTATTGAACGAACATTTGTAAAAAACAGAAAAACAAAAAACAATGAATATTATTTTCAAATACAATACCATGTCTTTGATTAATATACACACTAAAGGTTAACTACATACATGCAACGAGGTGGTTGAATGAGGTGTTGAATAGAATTCAACCAGTTGAATCACTACAATGGGAGTGTTGAAAAAAATAATTTGATGATGTGATTAAACTGTGTTGAAAAGATTCAAACAGTCTAAATTACCAACTATGTACGATGGTTTTAAGATTCAACACCCTCTTCATTTTTTAACATTCGTCTTCATACCCACTACCCACTGCCATGGTTTTGTTGAATAAAATTCAACGCCCTATCTTACTGATTAGCACTTAATTATTTCTGCATCAATTAAACAAACCCATTAAACAACCCTAGTCTCTATATATAGTTAAATTAAAATGATAAATTGTCATATAAATCTTAAAAATATATAATTAGGAATTTATCGGTTTTAAATAACCAAGCCACCTCATCTTATTAAATTAAGGGTTAATTCCTACAAGATTATCGTCTTTCAATATATTATGACACTCTTGGCGATCTATTATCTCTCTCATGATTTTGGTTGTGACCTTTATCACGCGGATCACCATCTCATCCGTACATTTGTCAACCTATTATTATTTTCTTCCCAAAATTGTGAGTGGATTCTAATTCTCTGATTGGCTGTTACCTCTATTGCGCGGATCAAGATCTCAGCCGTATATTTGTCAAAAGCAACGGACCGGATCTTTTGGTTTCTGTCCTCTACTTCCCTTCCTTCTATTATCCACACCGTCGTATACTTTCCTTCCATCCCAGACCCTAAACCTAAACCCTAGACCCCAAACCATTTTTCAATAAAGTTCGTAACCATTTTTCAATAAAGTTCGTGTTTCCTTTTAATTGCTATGTTAAAAAATGCTTCCGTTTAATTGTTGCTATCTTGTTTATGTGCTATATCGTTAGCTTGCTGTATGTTCATTAAAAAATTAACTAATAATTACTTGGTTAATTTGTGCAGGTTAAATTAAAGATGGGACTTGACTATAGCTACACCCAGCCTTCGGAGTCAGAGGATTACTACGGTGGGAACTCAGTCGACAGTGTCTACATGGAAACGGAAGATCTTATTCGCCGGGACCAAGCTGAGATAAGATACAATGCTCGTGCGCGTGTGGAGTACCCTCCGCAACCCGAGGTTGAGTTTGGATTCCCGCAGATTTGCTACTGTGGAGCTCAGCCTCTTCTAGCAACTTCCTCTAGTAGGAATGATCCAGGGAGAAGATATTACACTTGTGCGCATGTTGATGATGGCGAGAGACATGTTTGGAAGTGGTGGGATGTGGCCGTAATGGAAGAGATGAGAGCTAGGGATAGACACGTTCTTCAGCTGGCTGAAAAGGTAGATTCCTTAACCCTTTTACCGGACTATGAGACTGAGCAGAAGATAGCTAGGCTAGAGAAGATTGTAAGGGAAAAACCTAGGTTTAGCAATGGCTTTGAATACTTTGTTGGTCTCACGGGCATCGTATTAGTTGTAATAGCTTTTGTGTGCATGTTTAAATGAACCGTTTCTAGTGTTATGTGTAATGTTGTAATGTGTAATGTTGTAATGTACTCATTGTATTGAACTCTTGTAATGAATCATATCTATAATATTTATTAACAACCAAGCTTCTTCTATTTTACGATTTTCATCGTGAAATATTAAAAACAGGGTTATCATCGTCCTTAGCTTGCCAGTTACTTTCATCTGAAGCCGTGCCTTGCCGGTACCGTTTCCTATCATTGCCATTAGCTTGCCAATTATGGAGTGTATCGCTGGTAGTTTCTTAACGACTTGCCTTCAAAACGCTCAATGTTAAGGGTTTTCACTGCTATTGAAATGATTTCTGGGTTATGTTGTTTACATTTGCCATCGACAAAATCAGTTGACCTGGGCCCATAAAGGGGACTGAGCCCATTAACGAAAATTATTATTGCCCTCAGCTTGCCAGTTACCTTAGGTATACTTTAGAAACTCTATCTAGCTATTTGGTCCTAGCTTGCCAGTTGATGTTTTACTTTACTCATATTTTTATTACGAATACCGACTTCTCTTGGTGATAATTATTGGTGCATGCCCAAAAAAGCAACGACAAACAATTCTTCTTAATTGACAACACAATTACCACAGCCTTTTCATATAAGTACAATCACATCATCTACAAGTACCCAAGTTTTACTCGTGAATATGTTGATCGGATGCATCACATCATGACTAGTTGGGCACTTCCTGGTTACGTGGAACCTGAGATGTTTAGGTCTCTATGTGAAAGAATATCTCTTAACGTGTCACGTGATTGCTTGTGCTCCACAATGATAGAACCAGTGTCTGAAGTCTCCATAGATGAATCAAGACAAAGGTGGAGATGCGATCGTTGTTTCTGGCAACGAGCAGCTTGGGACTTCGGCAGTAACATTCATTTGACCGCTCGTCACTGGCCCATTGGAGATTCGTTGTGTGTGTATGCAATGTAATGTTTATCTACTTTGACTAAGTTTATGTAAAATACACTTCTGACTATGGAATGTGTGAAATAAGTATTGTGATTAATTAATACTCAATAACATATGAATCACTTACTTAAAATGCAGTACAACAAAAAGTTTGGGAAAAATAGGCACCAACTACAGTGTTCATTGATTGAGTTCCTTCATTTTTGCTTCTTAAACCCAGACCTTGTCCTGCTCAGGTTTTCATCCTCAGGTGAGTCTTCGCCTACTTCCTCCACATAGTTCACGTCTTCCTCCAATGCAGCGACTTTCCTCCCCACATAGTTCAGGTCTTCCTTCCTCCCCTTCACGTATTCCTCCAATGCAGCGACTTTCCTCCTCAACCTGTTTAACGCCCACATCTGCTTCTCTTCTAATGCAGCGAATCTCCTGTCTAACAAACCCAATTGCTTTGTCCAGTCTCCCGGTTGGTTCTTCCAATTCAGCAAATGAGAAGAAGGATACACATCAGACTTGCTTAAGTCAAATTACTCACTAAAGATCAATAACATGGGACCAATCAGTCAGTCATTCTAAGTATACAAATTTATTTCATATTACTCACTACACATCAGACTAGCTATATCAAATTACTCACTACACATCAGACTAGCTTAAGTCATATTACTCACTAAACATCAATCATAACACGGGACCAATCAGTCATCCTAACTATACCAATTTATTTCACAAACAAAGAGAGTGTCATAGAATTACAAACCCTTGTATCTCCACAGTCGCTTAAAGTTTGGCTGCAACTTTTCTCATCCTTATCTCCCTCTTCTTCATTTGGCTGAACATCATCAACACCCGGAGTCTCGTGACTCGACCTCTCCTCAGATCCTATCTCCCCGCCTCCTTGGTCAGGATTCTCCTCATACTTCAATCCTTTTTGTTCCATTTTGTCAAACGATTTCACGTCTCGGTCTTCTTCTTCACGGCTCTGGTTTAGGTTTTCTGTCGCAGCGACCAAGTTCGACCCATTAAAATTAGGGTTTCCATTGAGGTTTTAAATGATTTATTGTTTTCTTTTGCTTTTTTTTTTACAAAACTTTCGTTTGATGAAATACACTTTAGGCCCATTTCAGTATTTCGGCCCATTCAAGGAATTCCACATTTTTTGGATTTTGTTTGGTTGTTTACCTTTGCCACTCAAATAATCAACGAAGGACTGAAGACATAATCTCTCTAGCACACGATGACAACACATTAAATCTTCTTTTGATGTCTTTAATAACCCTTGAATGTTTATATGTGCATATTCAGACCTAACCTAATATACACACAACAATAGAACACCAAGATACACAAATTGAGACAGCATCACGAACATAAAAGAATTTGACACGACTTACAAAAGGTTTAAAGAACAACAAACGGCAAAAAGTGTATTTGTTAGCTGTTAGGGAAGGCTGATTAATCTTAAGAGCAAATTCCTCGTCATCAAATGAAAGTTTTGTATCACCCCGCCATTAGCTTGCCATATCATCTCATCATATACTTGCCATTAAATTGCCAATTCGTATACTTGCCCTTAGCTTGCCAATTCGTATATTTGCCATTATCTTACCAATTCGTATACTTGCCATTAGCTTACCAAGGGTAGCGCTGGTATTTTGAAATAATGGGTACTGACTCCAAAATTTCCTTTTAAGGGGTACCGACTCCACAATATCTCTCCAAAGTGTGGCATACCAGCGAATTTTCTCAAAGAAAAAAAGAGAAGCAAGAGTAACAA
>JABCMI010000372.1:0-22853 GCA_026261945.1 Hirschfeldia incana
TCTCAGACCAGTAAGCTTACGATCTGTCGAAGAAACACTAATTATATAAATACTCTATGGTATTTTTCTTTTACCATGCTGATTCACATGCTTGTTTTTGGTTCTTCGGTATTATACGTCAGGATGATAAATTGATAATAATCATATGGTGTGTTATGTAATAACTGAAAGTTCTTGAGATGGTTATTCGGAACAAAAAGCTGTAAATCAGTATAGATTAAGAGAATGCATGAAAGCAGAAAAGTGATTACCGGACATTACGTTATATGTTTGGACATTACATTTATTCAAAGACAGGGACGATACACAAGAACCAAACACTGGTTCTGTAAAACAGAGCAGGAGGTTTTTGATAAGAAGAGCAGCAGATGGATCTGGCACCAACCTTAGTTGCAAAACAACAATTTTCTCACCTTGTGGATGAACACATCAACCATGTAGAACCAGAATCTGCTCCAAAGAGAGTCAAAAGTAAGAGATGAGAATAATCCAATAAGTATGGTGACATAAGCTGCAGCCAAGCTCCAGTAGAAAGATATCATGTCGATATGGCCCTCATCATCCTCCACTCCATTATCTGGTTTTTGAAAAGAAGTACCCCTGTTGCAGCTTATGTTGGTTGGTAGTCCACAAAGAAAAGGATTACCTAAGAAGCTTTGTGAATCAAAGGTGTTAAACTGTCTTCCTTGTGGAATGGCTCCTGATAGATTGTTGAACGAGACATTGAAGACTGCAAGGCTGCTCAGCTCTGCTAGTTGTGATGGGATCTGTCCTTGTAACCAGTTAGAGGAGAGGTCAAGGCTTTCCACATTCTCCGGACCTGAAAAGCTTTTTGGTATCACACCTGATAGTTTGTTGTGAGAAAGATTGAGAGCTTGTAGTTCCATAAGAGCTCCAAGCTCTGCTGGGATATTGCCACTAAGTTCATTTTCTGAGAGATCCAGTCCAAACAATAGTTGGAGATTTCCACCTAGGTAGTAATCGTATCTGTGTTTTGTCGCAAATTCAATTTTAATCTGAATGGTTGACTCGTAGGACATTCTAAACGGTTGTAGCGCGATACTAGCTTTGAAATGAATACCATGTGACCCCGCAATGAAATCCTTTTGTGGAGATAAAGTATTAAACCAAGCAGTCATTTGGTACATACTGCCGTAACTATCATTAATTTCTTTACGCAAACCAAATGATGTTTTGCTGAGGCATGAAGGTATGATTCCCGTTAACATGTTGTCAGCAAGATCCAGAAGTTGGATGTTCTTTAGGTCACACAACTGGCGAGGAATACTGCCTGTAAAATTATTCCCTCGAAGAAGAACAGTACGACTGTTTTGGGACTTGCTGAACTTTGGAATATTCCCAGATATTCTGTTATTTCTCAGATCAACTACTTGGCCATCCCATGGCCAGTCTGAAATAATCCCTGATAAATGATTATCTTGCAGGAGTAGCACTTGAGGCACTATAGAATTGGCATGCAGAGGTATGTCTCCAGATAGCATGTTTCCAGAGAGATCTAGTAGTCGAATCTGTTTTTTGTTGAAAAACGAAGCAGGTATCTCACCTTCCAACATATTGTTTGAAATCATTAGTGCAGTTAAGGATGTAAGTTCACCAATCCAGCTCGGAATAACCCCCGTGAGTCTGTTGTTCGAAATGTCCAGATATAACAAGATTGGCTGAAACCCCAAACCTTGACCAATATTTCCTGTAAATAGATTGTTATCCATAGACAGCTCAAATATACCAGTGATGTTGAATGATTCCGGGAATACCTCTCCACTTAGTTTGTTATGCGACAAAATTATGCTATAACAAATTTTCACAAAACTTCTTGGTAGCTTACCATGAAAGCTGTTGTGAGACATATCCAGATATCCAATATCTTTTAAGTTACCAAGGGAAGATGGCAGATTACCTTGAAAACCGTTATGTGCTAGTTTCAAATATTGTAGTTGAGGAAGTATCCACCCAATGTTATCAGGAAACAGATGACTGAATTCATTAGCTGACACATCCATCAAACGTAGATTATGAGGAGACTTTGGTAGCTGAAAGTTCGTAAATGAATTATTTTGCAGAAACAAAACCTCCAGGTTCGTATTGTTCTCCAACAACCAAGAAGGAAAATTTTCAGCTATTTTATTGTCAGAAAGATCAACATGACTCAAATTCTTCTGGTATCTGAGAAAATACGGAACTTTTACTAAGTTGCAAGATGCCAGGACGATAACACTCATTTGAAATGTTGGCTTCCAAGAATTGTCACACTCTACTTGAAGTGACTTGGATCTTGAACTAAGTTTGAAAAGCCTAAGTTCTGAGAGGTTGGCAAGCGAACTCAGGGAGAAGAAGCCTTCAAAATTGTTATCAATCAGAGATAAGTACTTGAGTGATTCAAGGTTACCAAGAGAAGATGGCACATTCCCACTCAACTGGTTTGATGAGAGATCAAGAACTCGAAGTTCAGTCAAGCGAGCTAAGCATACAGGAAATTGACCTACAAGTTTGTTGTTACTGAGATCTAGCTCTTGCATATTCTTCATTTCGCAAATCCCTATGATAAGAGAATTTAGTAATAATGTGATACATATGAGTGAACATTAATTCACCCTCAGTTGTAATGGGGTATAGCTAAATGATGTTTAGACTTACCTTGCAAATCTATCGAGCCTGAAAATTCATTATCACTTAAATCTAGAGCTTTTAGTTTCCTCAGCGCAGATAACTCTGCCACAGATACAGCCAACACAAAGGAAACCAACTTTACCTATGACCGTGATGGCACAACCCAAAGAAAAAATGTTATATTGATAGTAGTTCTGAGCTACCTCGTATTGGTATGGAGCCATTAAATTTGTTCTCACTAAGGTCCAGCAGTTCCAAGTTTGTCAAGTCTTTCAATTCTGAAAGGAGTCCACATAAGCAAGAATCTTACAAATTGGTGTAAGACACACAAATTTAAACCAACAATGATACAATAGAATCGATTGAACAACATATACATCGGTAAGAATAAACCATGCTGGAGAGATGAAAATATACCTTCAGCTGGAAAAGAGCCATTCATTTTGTTGGACCTAAGACACAGAGTTGTGAGTGATGTTACAGCACTAACAAAGGGGAATATGCTGGTGTTGAGTGCATTAAAAGAGAGATTCAGGTTCTCCAAGTTTCTTAAGCCCTTATAACCTGCGAACGAGAAATTTTTGTTTTGGATAAATGCAAACTAGAAATCCTTTTTTCTTTTTCTTTATACGAATATTACGCAAACCAGAATCTTGCTAAAAATTTGAGCAAACATGCCTTGCAGTCCCATTGGTGCAGAAACTTCATTATTGCTTAGTTCCAGATATTTTAGTTTCCTCAAGGAAGATAACTCTGCCAAAACACAAAAAAAAAACAACACAAATGTAAGCAACTACCTACGAATATCATGAGTTTAAAGATTAAACGTAAGAATGTTATATGAAGCCATTAAATCCGATTCCGTTCGGGTCTGAAAGCAGATCCAACAAATATAAGTACTAAAGTTAAAATAACAATAACTATAATTGTTTTCTAATCGAACTAACACAGAGAGAGATATCATTATTTGATGGTAAGGTCGTCCTTCCTGTGCATCTACTTAGTATAAATGAAAAAGAAAAAAAAAAACACACCTTTAGCAGGAAAAGAGTCAACCATGTAGTTATACTGAAGAAAAAGAGTTGTAAGTGATGTAGCAGATTTAAGAAAAGAAAAAGTGCCGTTTTCGAAATCATTGAAAGATAAATCCAGAATCTCCAGCTTTCTTAATCTCCCTAGGCTTTTATAACCTGCAAATGAGAACCTTGGTAAGCATATAATAATAAATTTTTTGAAACATCATATAATAACGACAACATATTAATTTTCATGTGATTTCAACAGAAGAAAAAGCCATAGAACATATCTCAAACTGCCGAAAAGTTTTGAGTGAGTGGAAGAGACAACACAATGTCAATTCAGCAAAACGAGTAGAGGAACTTAAAGAGAAAGTTAAGGTTCTGTACCCCAAGGATAACGCTACAACTAAAGAAATTGCAGAAACTTTGAAAGAAATATCCGATGCTCTTAAAATAGAAGAAATGTTTTGGAAACAAAAAAGTAAATTTTTTTGGTTAAGAAAAAGTGATAGAAACATAAAATTCTTCCATACAAAGCAAAAGAGAGCAAGGAAGAAAATCACATATCTTTTAAATGCAAATGAAATGGTTATTGAGGATGAAGAAGGATTGGTGGCCATTGCCACCAGCTACTTTAAGCAGATCTTTGAGTCATCAGAGCAAGAAGATATAGAGGAAACGCTTTATGAAGTGTCCACGAAGATTACAGGGACAATGAATGATACTCTCACGGAGGCGGTCACAGAGTGGAAGGTAAAATTAGCATTATTTGCTATGCATTCGGAGAAGGCTCCAGGACTAGATGGGATGACAACGCTTTTCTATCAGAAATTCTGAGATATTGTAAAGGAAAATTTAATTTATGGTTAATAAATTCTTTTTCGAGGGGACAATGGCCAATAAAGTGAATGATACAAACATATGCCTCATCCCCAAAACGACCAAGCCTAATCAGATGTCACAGTTAAGGCCCATTAGCTCGTGTAACATTAGTTACAAGATAGTCTCGAAGGTCTTAAACCAGAGATTAAAAAAAGCTTTACCAGAATGATTTCAAAACCCAGTCATCCTTTGTTACTGGGAGACAAATTTCAGATAATATTATGATTGCCTAAGAAATGTTTCATGTCTTGAGAACCAAACTAAGCGGACGTAAGAAGAGGATGGCCATTAAGACAGATATGAGTAAAGCGTACGATAGGTTGGAGTGGCCGTTTATTGTAGCTGTTATGCACAAGATGGACTTCTCAGATATCTGGATTATCTGGATAATGCGATGTTTTACGTCAGTGAAATATAAAATGCTCATGAATGGGAAACCGAGAGGAAATATTATTCCAGGAAAAGGCCTACGTCAAGGAGATCATTTGTCTCCTTTCATATTTATTTTATGCACAGAAGCGTTCGTTAACCTTCTCAATCATCCAGAGAACCAAGGAAAAATAACGAGGATGTGCGTTACCCGCACGTGCCTTTCGGTATCTCACCTTCTCTTTGCTGATAATAGCCTTTTCTTCTGTAAGGCGGAGCCCCGTGACTATGAAGAAGTTATGAAAGTAGTCAGAAAATATGGTAAAACATCAGGCCAATGTATCAACTTTGAGAAATCATCCTTACTCTTTGGTAAGAGGATTAACGCAACCATAAAAAAAGAGATTAAAGATACACTTGGAGTCCAGAATGAGGTGGAATGAGAACATACTTAGGTATACCAGAAGATATTAGTGGATCCAAATGCAAACTTTTTGCATTACTCAAAGACAAGTTAATGCATAGAGTGAATGAATGGACATGGAGATGGATTTCAAAAGGAGGAAATGAAGTGTTGATTAAATCCATCTTGCATGCTAACTCTTCCGACTGGAGATATGTGAAAACCTCACAAGTGCCATTGCACAATTCTGGTGGAATTAAAATCACCCAAGAGAGGAATCCATTGGGTAAAATGGGAAAATGTCTGTCTACCAAGAGAAGAGGGAAGACTAGGTTTTCGTATGATTCATGAGTTCAATCTGGCACTATTAACAAAACAATTATGGAGGCTAGTTCAATACCCAGATTCACTTGTGGCCCGAGTCTTGAGAGGGAGATACTATAGGCTGAGTACACCTTTGAGAGTAAACTCTGTAAGCAGCCCATCATATGTGTGGAATAGCATCTCAGCGGCGCGAAAACTACTGCTACTGGGAATCAAACAAAAGATACATTCAGGATACGATGTCAAGGTCTGGGAGGATCCATGGATCCCGACAACACCTGCTATGCCGACTTTCCCTGTAGCCCCAAAATTGCATCCAAACATGAGAGTCAGCGATTTGATTAATCCGACATCAAGGGAATAGAATGTTGATATACTGGAGGATTATGTTAGCCCTGATGACATACCACTCATAAGGAGTTTGGCCATAAGCTCAATTCAGCGTCGTGATATATACTGGTGAAACTACACTAGGAATGGCTAGTACACAGTTAAATCTGGATATTGGACAGCTCGGAACTTATTAAAGACTGAGGAAGAAAAGGCGGTGCTGGATTCAAGTATCACAAAGCTTCAAGCCTTTGCTTTGAAGATGAAAGCGCTCAAGAAATTATGTCATCTTATATGGAAACTGATAACATGTCATGTGGCAGTGACGAGGAACTTAGCTCGTTGTAATATGAGGTGCAATAACTAATGAAAGATGTGAAGAACCTGAAGAATCTGTGACGCATGCAATATCTGAATGCCCCCCAATGTTACAAGCATGATCCTTATCAGAAACTCCAACGAGTTCAGACATCTTTTCGGTACCAAGCATATATACCAATATGGATTACCTCTTCTGGAGAAAGAACATCATTGTTGGATCAGAGCTAGACAGGGATCCATATCCTTGGATAATCTGGTATATATGGAAAGCCCGGAATGACAAACTCTTCAAGGGATGGACAGAGACCTAATGGAGTTAGTTCATCATACATAGAGTGAATGCCAAGCATGGTTTAATGCTAACGAGATGTTGCCACCTATGCCACAAGAACACATTCCTGAGGAACCCCATGTCATAAGCTTGGGAAATGTATACATGATAGGTCATGGACCCCCACAACACAGTTCAGTGGAAGTGGATGGATAGCGGTGGGAAGGTTCAGATGATAGGGACACAAAATTGCTTACGACGCGAATCAGCCTTGCATTCAGAAGTAGAAGCACTGCGATGGGCAATGGGAAATATGTTTCAATATTCGCTATGCCAGAGCTTTGGGATATATTGTAAGGAGCTGATTGCCATGATCAAGAAACCTCATGCTTGGCCAAGCTTTTCTAAGAATTGGAGAGGATTGTGACTCTGCAGATGTGCTTCCCGGACTTCAAGATAACTTATGTTTCACGGGCGTATAATCAGATTTCTAATTTTTTAGTTAAGACTGCTATATCTTTTTATAGAGAACTAAATTTTCTTGGTTACTAGATATGAGTCCATTGCGTTGCAACGGGTTTTATTGATTTTTTAATTTAATAAAAACATATGTAATAAACTATTTTATTATAATTTATGATTGTCTTTTACATATGTTGTGTGAGATTTATTTTATAGTTAAAAGACAGTTGTTACACGTAAATTTAAGTTAATACATATATTTTATAATTGTGGTTCATAGAAGAATTGCTATCAAATTTATACTTAGATTAGAGAAAAAATTATACAATTTCTTATGAAAAAAGAAAAAAATTGAAAATCATATAGCGCCAACTGAGTCAATGACATATGTAAAAAAACTTCTCAAATGCATTGTACACAACAACAACAACGCACTAGTCAGGTACTCAAGCTTCACTGATGCTGGTGTCAAACATACCGCCATTATATTAGTTTTTCTTTGTTTTTTTAACAAATACTTCACTTTTAATTATTTTTCAAAATAATATTAGTTATAGTTAATTAAAACCTATAAAACTGTGAACTCTCTATATTGTTTAAGACAAATTAAAAATAGCACAATCCAAAATATTAATGTTACACTACGTCAATCAATATGTATTATTGATATTCAGCTACAATCAAATATATTGGTAGATAAAATATCAAATTTGATTACTTTAGCATCGATAGTGTGATTTTAACTTATTTTTTTATATCATATATTATTGAAAACTTCTTAATATATAGAAAACCATTGTCATTATGTTTTAAAAATCTAATGCTTTGTAGTTATAGTGATTTTTGATAGTACGGCCTATAATTGTAAAACATGACTTGACAAATATAGACAACCTCTTTTAAGTTTTGACATTAACTCTTGTTAATATTAGATATCAAACTCATACAGGGAATAAATCTTTTCAGTTTGAAATATCATCTTGCATATGTTGGTCTAGAAATAAAAATTCATTTTCCCACATAAATTTCAATTAGGATTTCAGTTTCAATTGCATAGGTCTTCTCTTTGATTTAAATTCTTTAGTAGTATGACCTACAATATAGCATAACCAATTTTCTTAGTATCATGGATAAATCTATTTTTCCACGTAGCTTTCGGTTAAGATTTCTACTTCAATAATTAGCAATCTTATATATATATATACATATATATATATATATGAATAACTGTAGTTTCTTTTGGTTTATGATTTTTTTAAAATGGAAATTAACTATTTAAATAAGAAAGTTGATTATTAATAAAAAAACTATTTGAAATAATTATTCTATATATTTTTTTTTTTGCTTAGGATTTGAAGGAAAGAACACTACTATTAAACACTCTTTTGCAGTTTTCTTCTGTTCAAGATTATAGAGAAGAACAACTACTATCAAATATTTTTTACAATTATATTTTCTTATATATATATATATAAATGTGAATAGTTGTAGATTCTTTTGGTTTATGATTTTTCAAAAAGGAAATTAGCTGTTTAAATAAAAAGTTGATTATTTATAAAAAAAAACTATTTGAAATAATTATTCTACAAATAATTGTTTTTAATTAGGATTTGAAAAAATGAAAACTACTATTAAATAATCTTTTACAATTTTCTTATGTTCAAGATTATAGAGAAGGGCAACTACTATCAAATATCTTTTACAATTATATTTTCTTTCGAAATTAAGAAAAAGAAAATTAGTATTAAATAAATTATTTGACAATTTGTTTAAAAAAATTTAAAAATAAAAAAGTTAAAAAATAGTATTAAACAATTTTAATACTTTAAAAAATCCTCTCTTATCAAATACAATTTTTCCTTATTAAAATTATATGGTAATTTTCCTTTTTAAAAAATCTGGTGATAAACATAATGTTATAATTTATTTAATTAAAAAATACGAAATTTTCTTTATATTTTTGTCAGCTATTTTCCTTATTCACTTTTTGTTGGTAACGAACATGATATTATAACCTATTTAATTAAAAAGTGTCAATCTAGATAGTATGAAAAAAAATTATTATAATTATATAAAATAAATGATTATAATTATAATATAACCAAAACATATTTTTAGAAGTTCAAATAAATGATTCTATAGTAATTTTATTTTTTATATTATAACCAAAAAAATATATAAATAAGTATATGCTAATTTTCGTTTTTCACAATTCGTTTTTATTATCTAAATATATATATATTTTAATCATTTTATATTTAAATACATTAAAATTATTTGAAGAAAAAACTATCAAATAATATTTTGTTTAGAAATTTAAAAACGGAAAATTACTATTAATAATATTTATAGTTTTGTTTAGGAATTTAAAAACGCAAAATTACTATTAATAATATTTATAGTTATTTTTAACAAAATTTGTTTTTATTATTATCTTAATATATATGTTTTTAATTATGAGATGTATTAACACATATCACAATCTTAAATATATAATTGACATGTGTCGCAATCATGTTAATTAATAACTTTGAAAAACTAAGCTTTATATAATAATATTTATTCCGATTTGGTTACTTAAGCCACCTTATGTTTAAGTAATAGAATAACTTTTCGTCGTAAAAAAGAAAAAAAGCATGGCACACAGACATGAGCAACTCAATGCAGAAATAGAGTTAATCAAGGCACCATGATATCAAAAAAAAAGGTAAGAATTTGAGACAATGAAGTAAATTGTCAATATATAGGTTCATAAAATAAGTAGAGCCCTAACAAAGGAATTTATAAGAAGTTCTAATGCAAAACAAAACAAAAGTGATCAAACTAAACACAAGAGAAAACCTGGTAAATACCTTCAACATCATCGAACAAGCCACCGAATCCGTTCATGGATATGTTGAGACTTCGAACTTCTTCAAAGGGATGCAGCAACGAGATATTTAGGAGAGAACTCTTTTTGAGGTGCAATCGACCAAAGGCAATCTCGGTTATCTGTTTGCTTGTACCACTGCACTTAAGGCCCTCCCAAAGGCAGCAGTTGCTCTTTGTGGCATTAGTCCAAGTTGGGAGAACAGAGTTTGATTCATCTTCTTCAGTAGTTCGGTACTCCTCTTCTCCAATGGTTCCGTACTCCTCTTCTCCAGTAATTGAGATTATGTATTTCTTGAGCTCCAACAAAGCCTTCCTTTCTTTTTCAACACAGCTATTGTATCCATGTAGCTGCCCCAACAGTAACATCACCCATATCAAGTATTTTCCCAAGAACACCATTGCAAATAAAACGACAACAAAATCCAAAGCGATTGTTTGTTCAATGCAAATTAAAGAAATAATTGTATAGTAACACAGTCAACTAAGGTCCCAGTGGTAGCGTGATTAATTACTGTCGTCTATCGTTTACCTTGACTCGTATGATAAGGATTCGTTTGGCATTTAAAGTCAAGGTCGCTGTAGAAAATGTGTGGACCGTATCTGTTACGTCGCCAAAGCTTTATGTCACAAGGAAATTCCTTAGTACTATGCAAATTGGAAAACAGTTCTGTGGAAATGCTCCTAAGGCATTTGTTTTTCCGAATATTCGTATTTCTCCGAAACAAAGTAAATACAAAAATTAGATATCTGTAACATACGAAACAAATCACAAGGACCTTTAAAAACCCGGATATCCGATCCGTGCCCACGCATACCCTTAAGAGCCAAACTAAAGGATTTAGTTACTAGTAAAAAATGACTTACGTTTTTTGTTTATTTACAGAGGTAATATTATTGTCGTCATATGAAAAAGCGGTTAACCCTAACTGCAAGGAGTACTGATTGTTGAGCTCCTGGGACGGGCATTGCGAAGCAGAGTTTGGAGAAATTGAGAGAACGGAGGTGAAGACAACGGTGGCACATATGCTTCAGAAACAGAGTAATCTGTGTGACCAAGCACTGATTAATCCATCCTTGAGTCGCCGTGAGTTAGAAGGAGGTGAGTCTAGACACAGGGAAACATGAAGGATATGTTAGAGTAGGCCTGGATACAGATCAAATATCCGGGTTTTTGAAAGTATTTTTGATTTGCATCGTATGTTACGGATATCTAACTTTTCGATTTGCTTTGCTTCGGAAAAATACAGATATTCAGATAAACGGTTATTCGTAAAATATATAGATATTTGCGGATATTTACGGATACTTACGGATATTTCATATGTTTTGATTAGTACAAATAATCTTAGAAACTTAATACAATTTTTTTTATAAAATAATTATTGCATGATATATAAGATAAATTTTTTAAAAGGTAGTGAATCTACATATTTTGTAAACTTTTTAAACATAATTAACAATTACAATAACACAAAACTTCAGAAAAAAATATAATTGTCATAAACATTATTTGTTTTCTTTTTATGTAATACTTTTATATAAGTGATAATGTGAATAGAATTTGTCAAATCATATGTCAGAATAATAATTATATAAATATATACATTTAAAACTTTAAATATAATTGAGATATTCATGCATTTATATATTGCCGGATCAGATATTCGCTTCCCAAAATTTTAATATTTGTGATTTGCTACGATTTTAACGGATATTGATTTTTAATATTTACTTTGCTTCGAAAACTTACGAACATCCAAAATTTTTGAATCGAATCAAAATGAATAACAAATCGAATCAAATTTAACGGATAAAATGCCCAGTCTTATGTTAGAGCACCTCCATCGGAGATCGGAGGATTTAATCAGAGGCTATTAAAAGATTACCAAAAAATAAATGAAAAAGGAGAAAAATGGATAGAACTGCTGTCTAAGGTAGCACTTCTAGAACCCTTGTTCAAAAACGCGTCCGGGTTTACGTCCACTTAAACGCAACTCGCAAGCCAAGCGTTTCAATTTAGGCCAATACGGTAAAAAAAAAGGCTGAAAATCGGCCGCTAAATCACATTAAGTACCATTAATCCGAGTAATTACCGATTTATTTTTAAGATAAAAAGATTTAGGCCCAACCAAAAAATACCCAAACTCAATTGCTACTGATTGATGGCATCTCCAACTTCACTATATTTTTTACTAGAGGTGTGTCCGCGCTTCGCGCGGGGTATTTTCATTTGTTGTTAAGTATAATTTTTTCGATGGTGTAATTATGTAGTCTTCTTTATTTGTTAAGAACATTATTTGATGTTTTATTGCGTTATGTAGTAGTAGGTGATAAATTAATATATTACATTTTTGTTTTTAGTAATGTGTTCTTATGTGTATAGTAGTATTTATTAGTGGTGAAATGAACCTCTGATGTAAAGCAAGTTGAATTTCAATAACTTTGCATTTAAGCATTAGTTAATTCTAAGATTAATGGTTTCAGCATAAAAATTACTTTATTTTTTTTCAATTTTTTTAACATTATTCTTTTAAGATATTTTTCCCCTATTCATGTATTTTGACATTGTATCGTTACTATCTTCGCATTTCGTTTACCGTTCCGGTATTCTTGCACATTATTTCTTGCCTTCTTCTCTTGTGAGATTATCTGATATTTGCTGTTGATCAAGTTTAAGAGTTTTCAGTTGTGTGATTGTTTCTCACCGTGTTGTAGGCTTTTTCCGGTAAATATTGGTCGTTCCTCTTCTTCCTTAGATTTTGGCTGATGTTAGGGACTGCCTTTCCTTGGGTTGGATCAAAGTAATCGTCTTTGATGTTGTATTCCTCATCATTGCTTGCCGTCGATAGTTCATGCTTGCCTTGGTTTTTCAAGATCTGGTTTTCAGTGATTTAACTTCTATGCTCGCTTTCATAGCTCGATGACAGTTCCAAGGTTTATTGATGTCATTTTATCTCCCCTTCCCTCTCCGTTCTCTCATCTCGTTACAACTTTTATTGTTGTTACGATTTTCATCGCTGCTCGCGTCTCTGGTGGCTCCCCCTTTCGCCATGTTTACCACTTCATGTTTTGATAGTGTTTCCTTTGTGTATGCTCTGTGGGCTTTGAAGGTTGTTTCAGGCTTCAAGATTAAGCTCTTATTTCTCGGTGATTGACATTCATCCTCCCTCTTTCAGGTTGTTTCTTTTTGTTCCACTGCTTTATTTGGTATATGTGTGCAGAGTTAGTCTCTTAGAACTTTGGTGACTTCTATCTAGAGCTTTTTGGTTCTTCACCGGCATGGGCTTCTTGCCTGCGCTTTGTGTTCATGGTGCTTTACGCATGTGTCTTTTTGCTTCGTGGTGATTTTGGACTTCTGGTGATTATTTTTTCTCTGATCTGCTTTCTTGATTATTTGTGTTGGTGATTGATCGTGTTTCTTTGTTTTGTCTCATATTTTATATTTCTATCCTTTTCTGACACCTGTTCGTTCTGGCTAAAACACTCTATTGTAAGGTAAGGTGAGTTAGTCTTCGTTCTTCGTCTTCTTTACCAAAATATGTTTCGTCTTCGAATATTTTTTTTTCTAAATATAGATTTGCGAGATTTATTTATAGGGGATTCAGTGATGAAAAATTCAATTTAAAGACATTCATCTGATAAAAAATAGAGATACAACTATAACTATTTATATAATTTCTGGGCTTTTTTCCTTAAGAAAAATTTGTGAATATCTATATGTATGGAATTACTTTAGTTTCGAATGTAGAGATGGAGAAAGATGGAAGGTTGTGTGTGACGTCTCAATTTTTTTTTATCATTTTAGTGATCTAAGTTGTATTTAAGAGTCACTTGTATGTATGAAGGGTTAGGTTGACGATTAAAAAATTAGGACCAATCCAAAAATAAAATGCAATTAGAAAGTGTTGGACCAAATTGCAATAGTAAAAAAAATGAAGGATTTAAAATGTAAAATTGAAAAACAAATGGGACACATGTCGCAAAAGCCCCCTGCCACTTGTCATGAGAAGAGGAAAAAATCTACTTTATATATATAGATTTTATAATAAAATTTAGAGTAAAAATACTTCGATGGTACTTTAATTTTCACTCTATAATATGCAAAAAATAGGTTTATTATATTATACAGTAGAAAATAGTGTAAACCATTGGACATGGTTTCAAACAAAAGGTGAAATCATGATTATTTATACTGTTGGTACACGTTCACTACTTCTCCTATGTACCAATGTGAGATGTTTTACAGATAAACTTGTGTCTTTCATTTAAAAGTGGATTTTTTGTTGGGCTTTTGAAGTCTTTCTTTTCACAATGTTTCAAATTTAACAACTTTTTGAATTATTGCTGGCTTTTCGATTGCTATGTATTTATGTGGCAATTTGTTTTTCTTTTGTGTAAAAAATTTGCCACTAAAACTTTTTATAAGAAATCTGAGATTTTTATATCTTCTATTACTATATTTAAATTGTGATAGATATAATTATACATTTATGATCTAGTTTGGTATGTATTTACAAAGTTATAATTTTAGTACCAATTATATTTTACACATAAACATATATTATACATAAATACATTGTATTATACATACAAATAAGGTATTATATATAAAATTACAAAAAATTTCGCTCAGCGTACTCCCCGAATTTTTCCTAATTTTCTAATAAATCGATAGGTTCGGATAGGCCTGGGCGTTCGGGTACCCGTTGGCGTTCGGGTCGGGTATTTCGGATTTCGGTTCTTTTTTATACCACCTCATAGGTCCCATTCTAGTAAATTTCTAACTACGGATCGGGATCGGATATAACACATCGGGTTCGGATCGGTTTTGTATCAAAATTTAAAACCCATAAAGTAACCATATATCATATGGGTTCGGTTTTTTTGTAGATCGGTTCGGGTTATACCGAAGTAAAATACAAAAAAAAAACAATAAATCATAACAAGCACCAAGAAAGTCCGAAACTGAGTACAACAGTTTTTAAAACTGAAAATGAAACTCATCGACAGTCTAAAACAGAGTACAAAGTTTTTTTTAAACTGAAAATAACAACATAATGTGAACATAGCAAACTGAAAGCAAACTGAAGACAAACAAAAGCAACAAACATAAACTGAAAGACACACGACCAAGTGAGAATGGAACAATCTTGAACTTAGGAGCACTTAGACAATCACGATGAGCAAGATAGATGTCATACCTCTTTCAATCTTTTCTTGTTCGTCAATGTCTTCAAGGATCTCTGCATTGGTAAGAACTCTTGACTCGCACTGAATGTCTTGCTTAAGCCATTGTTCAGTACACATCAATACCTCAATCATGAAGTGAGTAAGGCAGCTTCGAGATGGGCTTATGATCCTCCCACCTGTACTGAAAGCACTCTCAGATGCTACAGAAGAAACCTGCATTGCAAGGACATCTTTTGCAATCCGTGATAAAATTGGAAACTTGGTACAGTTTCGCCTCCAATACGAGAGGACATCATACTCAGTACCAGCCATCATATCTGGATTCTCAACACCCTCTTTCAAGTAAACATCCAGCTCATCCCGGTTATCTTTTACTCCAATCTCATTAAGCATCTCCTTGTATCTTCGGCCAATCCTCTTGTAACCTAAACCATCATCTTGTAAATCCGTACCAATCATGTGTTGGGATTGCGAAATCCCATGTCCAACTCTTTATCATCCAATTAGTACGATATTGTCCACTTTGGGCCTAAGAGGCTGGCCCGCATGGATTTACTTTGGGACTCCTTCCCAAAAGGCCTCGTACTATTAGAGTTGGACATCTCTTTATATATTAGACACTCCTTGTCTAATTCTTCAATGTGGGACTTAGATTGACATCTTTCATTCTCCCCCTCAAGCTAAGGACCACACACCTTGTGTCCTTTCCTCTAGCGAATCAGTATCCATCTTGTACTAATCGCAAGTTACTTTGAGGTGCTTTGATGATGTTTTTTCTCTTTCCACAAAGAAACTCCCAGGATCTCCTGACTTAGATTATGCCACAGACCTCCGCTTCCATCTTGAAGGATCCCATTCCTACTCGAAGGGTATTTTGGTCTTCTTGCAGATCTTCGTCGAACCGCTCTGATACCAATTGTTGGGATTGCGAAATCTCATGTCCAACTCTTTATCATCCAATTAGTACGATATTGTCCACTTTGGGCCTAAGAGGCTGGCCCGCATGGATTTACTTTGGGACTCCTTCCCAAAAGGCCTCGTACTATTAGAGTTGGACATCTCTTTATATATTAGACACTCCTTGTCTAATTCTTCAATGTGGGACTTAGATTGACATCTTTCATTCTCCCCCTCAAGCTAAGGACCACATTGAAGAATTAGACAAGGAGTGTCTAATATATAAAGAGATGTCCAACTCTAATAGTACGAGGCCTTTTGGGAAGGAGTCCCAAAGTAAATCCATGCGGGCCAGCCTCTTAGGCCCAAAGTGGACAATATCGTACTAATTGGATGATAAAGAGTTGGACATGGGATTTCGCAATCCCAACAATTGGTATCAGAGCGGTTCGACGAAGATCTGCAAGAAGACCAAAATACCCTTCGAGTAGGAATGGGATCCTTCAAGATGGAAGCGGAGGTCTGTGGCATAATCTAAGTCAGGAGATCCTGGGAGTTTCTTTGTGGAAAGAGAAAAAACATCATCAAAGCACCTCAAAGTAACTTGCGATTAGTACAAGATGGATACTGATTCGCTAGAGGAAAGGACACAAGGTGTGTGGTCCTTAGCTTGAGGGGGAGAATGAAAGATGTCAATCTAAGTCCCACATTGAAGAATTAGACAAGGAGTGTCTAATATATAAAGAGATGTCCAACTCTAATAGTACGAGGCCTTTTGGGAAGGAGTCCCAAAGTAAATCCATGCGGGCCAGCCTCTTAGGCCCAGAGTGGACAATAGCGGAGGTCTGGCTCTGATACCAATTGTTGGGATTGCGAAATCCCATGTCCAACTCTTTATCATCCAATTAGTACGATATTGTCCACTTTGGGCCTAAGAGGCTGGCCCGCATGGATTTACTTTGGGACTCCTTCCCAAAAGGCCTCGTACTATTAGAGTTGGACATCTCTTTATATATTAGACACTCCTTGTCTAATTCTTCAATGTGGGACTTAGATTGACATCTTTCATCATGCTCAGTTCTCGACTACAAGGAGTGGCGCGGCTGTTTGTAGCTTCAGCTTCGTCATGTTTCCCACCGGCTGACTTCCCATATCTTTCACCATACTCTTTAAACAAACTGCGCAAAACAGCCATCACCGAATCATACATTGCTTTCGCTTCCAAACTGTCCTTCCCATAGAGCTCATCAAAACACAAGCTTGCAAGCACCATCTTCTTGGAGGGATCAAAAACACTCGCCACAATTAACATCTTGTTGATGTTCTTCAGCCCATCCCAATACTTGTCAAATTTCTTGTACATCTCCACAGCCTTATCCTTCAGCTCATGATCTATGCTACGGCCCAAATCCATAAGGTTGGTGGCTATGTTCACAATCTCCTCATAACACTTGTGAGCATTGAGAGATGTAGACGCAGAAACAACCAGTGTAGAATTGTAGAAGATCACAAGGAAGCGACCTAATCTCTCTATTGCTTTCCAGTCAGTGTATTGAGGAGGTCCGGCTATCTTTTTTCCTTTATCCCCCACCTCCAAAAAATAGTCGTTGTAGAGTTTATCCTCTGCCTCCATCTTCTCAAACCCACCTCCAAACTTCAAGGCTGTACTCAACATCAGGTAAGTTGAGTTCCACCTGGTAGTAACATCTAAAGGCAAGCTCCCCCTAGTCACTCTACCGGCTTCTACTCTCTGCTCAAAGGATATCAACCTATTTCCTGAACCTCTAACATAAACTACAGCCTTCCGAACTGCATCCACACTCTCATCAACATCAGTGAACCCGTCCTTCACAATCAAATTGATAATATGTGCACTGCATCTCATATGCAAGAATTCTCCATCCATAACTAGTGCATCATCAGACAGTAAACAGAACTCACTATGAAATCTTCTCAGGGCGGATGAATTAGCAGTTGCATTGTCAACAATTACGCAAAATAACTTCTCAATTCCCCAATCAGCCAAGACATCTAAAAGAACCCGGGAGATAGTTTTGCCTTTGTGATCACTGACATGTTTGAACCCTATAATAAGCTTCTTCAACCGCCAACACTCATCAATGTAATGCGCGGTCACCACCATGTAACTCGCCCCTGTGAACAATAATTAACATGCAACCACATTAGGCATCAGCTATAAACCACCCAAATATCAATACATACTCATTTAAATTATAAAAAAATGCTTACGAGTTATTTTAGCCTCCCAGATATCAGTGGTCAGAGATACTCTTTGTTTGTTTGCTACAAACCACTTTTTCATAGCAGCCTTCCTCTCAAAGTACATCTTTACAATCTCCCTTCTCGAAGTCCTCCTTGACACTGGTTTGTCTAAATTCATCTGCACATTTAAGTAAAATATTAGATCAGAGAAGTCAAAACTAATCGAATAAATTAAAGAACTAAACTATTATATACCTTCTTACAGAAGTGTTTCCAAGCTACACTTTCAACCCAACTTAATGGTAACTCCCCTATCACCATCATCTCGTTGGTTGCTTCTTTGTATGTTTCGTCACTGACCTTTGCAGTCATCAGATTTCCTTCTTCATCCATCAGTTGTTGAGTTGAGCATTGGCCATCTGAATACGAATGGAACTGTTTGCATATGCTGATATGCTTCAGCAAGTTTGATGTCCCCGATTTGGTTTTACAACAGAACTTCTTCTTGCAGTAATGACAAATACATTTGTCACGGTTCTCCTTCGTCCTTGTATAATGCTCCCAGATTTTGGACCTTGTCGGAAGAGTCCGGGGAACTTTCGTAGGATTTAACTCTGCTCCATTGGCTCCAGGAGATTCTTTACGTTTGCCTCTACTATCTTGTTCTTCTCCATCCCCGACATCTCTGTTGTTCTCAAACGAAAATCGGTTTGGAGTCGATGAAGAATCCATCTGAGACAAGTTAATGGAAACATTATCAGACAATTATCCATCTTAAACAAGTCAATTAGAAGTTAGAAGTTAAAACACTAAACAATCACCAACTATACAAATAAACCACCATCATCGACATAAACCTTAAATCGCAACACATAACAAGATGGAAACATACCTGAGATCGATTTCGTGAAATCGCAGATGGTGGAGACTGAGAGAATTCCCAATTTTGGGTTTGAAACATGAGACCCTTCGATCAATTATCTTTGTCTTTAAAGGGGATTATTAGGGTTTTTTCGAGATGAAGAAGACGAGGAATCGCCTCGAGTGAAAAAAAAATAGCTAGGAAATATAAACTAATAATGTGTAGCTGCTCACGCGTGTTTTGGTTTGAAGGCAAGTATATACATGTATTATGTATAGATATATTTCGGTTATTTCGGGTTACATATCGGGTCTCGGATTAAACCGAACCGACTCCGATATCCGATATATCAACAAATCAAAACCGATCGGGTATTTGCCAATATATTAAACCGAACCGATCGGGTTTTTTCGGGTCGGGTTCGGGTTCGGGTTCGGGTTTCGGATATTATGCCCAGGCCTAGGTTCGGATGTGTCGCACGCGTAACACCTAGCGAGTTTCCGAAAAAGATCTAGAACTGCTAATAACCCCATATGTGGCTGTTTAATATTGGGTAATTCGTTTTAGACAAAAGGGGAAAAATTAGGGCGTCTCTCTCTTCATCAAGTTGGAAAACTTTTCCGTTTTGGATTGAGTTCACCTCTGATTCTTTGATTTTTTGTATTGATTTGTCGCCTTGAATTCCTTTTTTTTCTCTTCGTCGCTCACAATTGTTAAATCAGGCACACTTTAGCTACAGAGACAATCCGACGCAGCTCTCTGTGTTCTCCCTTGATGTCTCTGTCGCATGTTTGTGTCGCGTGGCTGGATAAGAAGTCAATGTACCGCCTGCGCTTGACTTGACTTGTTCTTCATTGTCCGCGGCATCACGTCGGGTCTGCTAATGTAAAGTATAATAGAATGAATTTATTATTGTGTTGTGTTTAATATGAGAATACAAGATGCATATATATATCGCCAACATTAATATAATATTAACGATAGATAATGCTAACTTTCCTAATATTTAATGTAAATATGCTAATAATATCTTGAGATTAACTTGGTATTCAAGTCTTTCCTTTTCTTGAAGGTCTTCATGGGTTTCACGGTCTTCATAATCTTGGTCCGTAAGATACACATCTTCCGGCCCAACATATGTATCTCTAATATTCCCCCGCACGACAAACGTGGAATGCAACACGCAAATCTGCAATCATAAAGCAGACTACGTATGTCGTGGACATTATGTCGAGGAAAACAAATCAGTAAATTCCTTCGGAAATAAACTTCAACTTTGATAAGGGGGATGAAAACTTCAGCTCTTCTTTGGTCTTGACAATGGGAATACATCCCGTGGGCACAACTGCAACTCCAAAAACAATCGTCTTTAACTTGGACGGTCCACAAACCGGAATAAAAAAAACTGACCTAAGAATTTAAGCGTTCAACTAGAACTCCCCCGTAATAGGTAAACTATAACCAATAAATTCCAAACCATGTAATAACAAACTTCTTAAGAAATTCTAAACTATAGAAAATCTTAGATAAAAATAACCCATGTAAAATCACATAGCCATAAACCCACTCAGACGTTTGGTAACTCTTGCACTCAGCAGACCAAAACCAATGTATAAAAAAAATAGAAAACTCTTTGACTTAACCTAAACGTATTAAAACAAGGCCTATAATAATATTAAGTAAACACTAAATCACGTCAAAGAACTTGACGTCTACTTTGACGTATTCGTCTGGATCATCGTCGGTATCTTCTTGATCATTGTCAACACCACCGCTGATCATAATCATCAAATCTTATAAACTTGTGGAAGTTTTAATTTTGATCCCTAAAAATCGACTGTTCTAATACCATGATAAGTTTTTTTTTGGGCTTCCACTTAAAACCAATTGACAATTAGTAGATTGGCCCTAACCCTTTATATAGTACTTAATAATTATTTCAACTATCGATGTGAGACTTTACTCATTAACAGCTAAGTCTGTCTTCTGTCGAGAAAGTTTTGGTTTGCATGTCGCCTCCGTCGAAGCCGTTTGGAGCCACTTCCGGGTGTGTGTTCGTGTGAGCTTCCGTAGCTTTACTCTTGTTTTCCTGGTTCTAGTAGGAGTCAAGAAGTGTTATGAGCTGAATAGCTTTCAAAGCAAATTCTGGTTCAATGCCTATTGTAACAAAACCTACATTCATGTCATTTACAATTTAGCAAAAAAAAAAAAATACAATTGATAATTGATTTGGTTGAGAATATATGGTAGAAATTAAGTACAAATCAAGATAACAACTAATCTTTATGATTTATATTTATATTTTTAATATGTTTTTATGTCATGTTTATTTAAAATTTTATTTAAGATTTTTTCATTTTTTTAAAAAAAATTGTTAATTACAAATTTGTATTTCTATGTTTAATATGTTTTGTCGTATTTGTTAAAATTTTATGAAATCAAATAATTTATAAGTTTTGTAAAATTTAAATATAATCATTCAATTTCCAAAACTAATTTTTTTAAGAACTCCAAAGGGGTTCTATCATTGGACCATAACAAATTTAATTAAATTAGCAAGTTCTAAATTTCACAAACTACAAAACTAATAATTAAACTAACTAGATTGTTTTTCCGCGCTACGCGCGGATTATGATTTTGAATTTGTTATATTTATTAATTTATAATTTTATATATGAATTATTACTTTTGATATTATATTTCAAATGCAAATTATTCATTTCATATTGTAATATAAATGCAGAATTTTAGTTTCAATTTTTGTTCCATTGTGTTATATTTTATGGAAACTTTTAATACCGTCGTCGGCTTATATTTTTTCACATTAGAATACTTGTAAAATGTTATAGGAGGTGTTGTGGAAGGTATTCAAAGCAGGATTATTGGTTTTGTAATTATAGTGGTGATACTATCTGTTGGGGCAGTTGGTATTTGGGGATGGCATCTTCTGCATTGGAGGCTGAGCGATGTAGTACAACTATTATATTTTAGACGTTTTGCGGTAGTATTTTCTATGTGATTGTCTTAGCTTGGTAAAGTCGTTTTCGGTAGTATTTCAAGGTGATTGCCTTAGCTTGGTAAAGTTTACTAATTATCATGATTTCCTTTACAAATGTTATTGTCCAGGATGTCAAGTGGTGGGGAATTTCAGGGAACAATAATCTTTACATTATTACCAAAAAAGAAATATATATATCAAGTGGTGGGCGTAAAAAACATTGCTTCTTTTATCTGGTGGTGGTGTTTCTTTGCGTTTTATATCTATTTAGCTATTCTTTTGATGTTTATTCCAGTTTAGTTTATGAATTATTGTTTTTTCTATCAATAATTCATCTTTCGTCATCTTCTACTCTTTATTACTTGTCAAACTATGCTTAACCGGTTGCTCTAAAAAGAAAAAAAAATGTCAAACTGTGCTTAAGCATTGTCGCTCCATTTATTTGTTCGAAACAATTCTTTTTATCTTCGTCATCATGGGATTCCTACCTTTTATATATTTCCGTGTATTACAATTTTCAAATACTCGCATCACTCTTGTTTATAGATAAACACATTGAACTACATCATGATTAAATCCTGAAGCTGTTCTTTTTGTTTCCAAGAACTCCACACATTATAGAAACGTACACAATACTGACTGAACATTGTCGTCGAAGCATTTTACCTTATGAGCACAAGTATCCCCTTGGTTTTGTTCTCTACTATCTCCTTTTGTTTCTTGACATTGAAACTGCAAAAAAAATATTTTAAGTTTCCTCTTCTACCAGGAAGGCAGATGCCTTCCAGTCAATCTATACCGCT
>JABCMI010000373.1:0-22770 GCA_026261945.1 Hirschfeldia incana
ATCCGGTTTAATGAATCGACTTTGTTTAGAAAGATGGGACCAGTAAACGGTTCTAATTTTCTAAAGCTGTGCAAACTTTCGCGATATCAAGCGTGGTCTTCATCATCCTATGTACTGTCTCGGTATGTTAAGTAGGCAAGATTTAATACTTATATACTATTGGTACTACAGACTCATATTATATTTTCTAATGTAGATCTATGTGGAGCATTGTATCTGTAGGAGATCTTATACCTACAAAGACATATCAAAATGATAACATCTGCAATCGTATGATATATTCGTTGGAGTTTTTCTTAATAGATCTCGGGTTTGAACTTTCCCTATGTCTCATAGTTGTTGTTGTTTGTCCGGTAAATAAAGTATATTTAAAATGAAAAATATATTGAACGAACTTTTCCATGTAACAGGCTCGCCCAAATTAGGTGTGTTGCATATGGAGCTTTAGCACATACTTTAAACTCCTTTTGGCGTTCTAACACAAGGGATGTTGTAGTATGTGTATTAAGGTTATGGCGACTTGAGTGGGAAGCGGGTAATTGCATCCAAACTTGCTAATTTTGATATTTTTGTTTTTGTCCATTGCTGATATATTATTTTTATAGGTGGTCATAATTTTGTGACAAACATGAATGGTGTTTCTGAAATTCTGTTCGATAATGAGATCCCTGAGATTCAGTTCTTCAGATCACAGTAAGCATAAAGATTGAGTTTCGTACAGTTATAATGTTGTTCTTCTCTCACATCTTTAACTTGTGCCATTGCAGGGTTCCCAACATCGACTACTGAAGTTTCGAATTTAATATTTTTTTTTTAAAGTTGTTGTTTACAATATCTATTTATATTTAGACCATTCTTAGTTTTCCGAAGAATGAGATATGCTAAACTTATTACAATTAAATTTTTTTTTCTATCTGAGATTTCCTCCAGTGAGATATTATTTTATTTTGAGGAAAATATATCTTTCCGATAAATTCTCAAGTTTACTTTCTCTTGCGGTAATAAATTTACAATTTCTCATTATGGAATTTGCAATATGTTTTGCTTGGTGAAAAAGTTCACACAAATGGAATCTATACATAATTTATATGTATCCCTATTACTCTCACATTTTTTATGGAATATATACAAATTTTACATATCCTTCTCGAATCGGTTAACATAAGACTATGGTTTAATATCCATCGTAAAGCAAAACATATTGCAAAATTAATATAGGGATCGTTGTATCTTCTTATTTAGTCTAATGTTTAATATCCTCGCATGCGTACTAAATGCGATCGTAAGATCTGCTTATTTAGTCTAGGGATTTACATTTATATATATTCATAAACAATAGGTAATCATAAAGAAAGGTAATAATACGAAACAAATTTAATATCTGATGACAATATATCATACAGAATCCATAAGAGATTCAAAACTGATGTGCAAATAGTTACCGAGTTTACATATAGTAACATGAAGTCTATATTTTGGTAACCGAACATTATTTCATTCGAAATCCATAGAAAGAACGGAATAATTAAGAAAACATTTTGAAATTATCATGAAATACGTGTCCATAAATATATATATTTTGATTTTCTAAATAAACTTAAAATGACAATTAAATTTTTTTCCAAAAGACACGACCCTTCGAGTGCCTTCCATTGTATTATAAATACAATTTTTAGGAAGATCTATTGAACATTCAACCTCTCTCTTTTATCATCATCATATCTCTTTTTCTCCCTTTGAGACTCTCCAATTTCGGTTAGTACCTTTATAGATTTTCTTCTTCTATTTTGTGTACGTATATACTTCAATTAGTTTGTAGATCGATCCATTTTAGTTAGTAGAATGTCATTATAATCAATATAAGTCATATCTTTTATATATTCAAAAAGCCTTCCGAATAATCATTCGAGGGTTAGAATGCATTTCCAGAAGTTTGACATGTTCGATGATCTCTGTTTTCTATTATAATAACTTCGATTTTTATATATTACAAATTTATTTAATTATATTGATTTTGCTATCTTTTTTTGGGAAAATCAGTTACCGATTGTAGAGTTTTGGGATTATTAGTAACCCTTTTTTGTTTACAATGTTGACATCCAGCCGAAGAGACCAGCATGGCAAACATGGTTGAAGATTATGGGGATTCTGTGGAAGAGGCGTACAAGAAAGGTAAGGAGGAAATGACCGAGCATTACCGAAACAAGCTTCTTTTGATGAAGCGACAACAAGATGCAGAGTACAAGAAACATCAACAGGAGCGTGAGGTCTCCCGCATAGAAGGGAAAATCGAAATGATTCACCAACTCTTCAAGTACAGAGCCTTGAAGGAAGAGAAATCGAGGTTGGAGTCGGAACTGAGGCTTGCGGAGGCCAAGGCGTCGGATGTTAAGATACCGTGGGTCAATTGGGAGGAGTTGGGTGAGCCACAGATGTGGGCTCCGTAGTATCTGTTTATTAACTTCTACTACAAGATAATGTTTGTTGGTTTTACATTTTGGTTATGTATGTTATCGGATATTTTCTGGTTTTTCATTTTGTTAGGCTATGTCCTTTATCTTCGGCTGGAATGTTAAACTAAACTTATGATATTATATGTTAACCAAATTATTGGATGCTTATTTCATTTTGGTTTGTTATTGCATTTGTCTTATAATGGCTTATTGTTTTAGTAGTACTTTGGGTTGATTTACTTTTGGTTAGTTAACCACGAGTTCGTATTGATGTAATGATGAGATTGGCATAGAAACAATAATGTCATACGCAAGAGGCATATCATAATATATGTGAAAATAAAGTTTGTTTGATAGATTTTTCATATCACATTCTTCAATGTCTGTTATAATGAATCCTAATCATTATTTTCTTCCTTCTTTATACTTGATAGTTAACGTGCTATATATTTATAAACGATTATGTGCATAAAGAACATTTTACAACTTCAAGAATGAAAAATTATGATATATTGAAGATTCTATTGTAAGGATATATATATTGATGATTATTTGCATGCTGAAAATTTTTACCATATCAAGAATATGTATGAATATAGTAAAGAAGATTTTACAATAATGAGATATAATGTAAAACTCGACAAATGTGTCGAAATTGGATACGAAGAGCAAAACTATCATTATAGAAAGGTTCATTAAGATCATTGAGAATATAACAAGTACGATATGCCATCTTATTTAGTTCTGAGATCTTATACACTCTCCTTTACATGCTCAATCACCATTTAAAGTATTCATTTAAATGCATTACTTGGATATTAATTCAAGATCTACGACCAAGATATTGTAGACCGATGTAATATAGGTGAAAGATTTTGAAAATTATTATGCTTATGGTAGTAAATATATTGTTTGCAATAAACTCTATGATCTTAAGATTTTCGATGTGAATATGTTCAGAATATTTAGTTTGAGATGAATATTTCGATGGAAATTTAGTGACTGTGATTTTCCCAATTGTTTTACAATATGACCAACTTTGAATATTTGCGTATAAATTGCGCGGGTAAAGTTGTTTCCTAAATGAACGATATACATAAATGGTATTTTCTTTGCTTTGTCCCCAAGGCTAATTAATAGTTATCAATATCACCATCTTTGAATATTTGCGTATAAATTGCGCGGTTAAATTTGTTTTCCTAAACGAACGATACATAAATGGTACTTTCTTTGCTTTGTCCCCAAGGCTACTTAATATTTATCACAAAAGATCTTAAACTAAACATTATAAACTATATAAAGGACTATAGTTCCACCGAGAATACCACAAACATACAACTTATCTTATATTTTTTCTCTAAAACCGGTCTTTCAAATACTTATGGCTTCATTCACTAATGTCACCGATCTGAAACCATTCAAAACAATGTGGAAGATAAGGGTTAAGATCATTCGACTTTGGAAGCAGTACTCCGCTGCAGGAGGCTTAACAATCGAGATGGTTGTCGTGGATCAAAAGGTTTCTTTCTATAATCTTTTGAATGTTTTAAAAACTATTTTTCTCTTATAAATGTTCTAAAATGTATTTTTTCAATATATATTACAGGGGGTGAAGATACATGCCTCTGTCAAGAAAGATTTGGTTAATCAATTTGATCAGATACTGTCAGAGGGTAGTTCAAAGATATTGATCAACTTTTCGGTTGGACATTCTTTTGGTTCGTACAGAACTACTAACCATCCATACAAGATCTCTTTTCTCGAAACCACACGTGTTAGGAATTGCGAGTATCCTGTCGTAACATCCGGTTTTGATCCTGCAAACTACCGTGCAATTCTTGATGGGTCACTGAATTCGGACTTCTTGGTTGGTGAGTATAATTTAAATATTTCGTTTTTGGTAGCATCATGCTCTTCAACTTTTCATAAATAATACGATGTTGATATCTTCATATATTTCCTTATTCAGATGTCATTGGACAAATTGTTGAAGTCTCCCCAATTGAAGTTGTCTCAGTTAATGGGAAAGACACAAACAAAATGGCGTTGGAACTAAGAAATGCTGAGTAATATTACTATCAATTATTTTTGATAATACTATATGTAAATATCTAATTATATAAAGATCTAACACTTATAATATTTTCTGTAGTGATGAACGTCTACAGACTGTTTTGTGGGGGAGTTTTGCAACGGAAGTAATGGAAGCTATCCAAATGAGAAAGGACCAGGCTATTATCTGTGTCATCCGATTTGGGAAGATAAAAGTTTGGAAAGGTAACTTTGTCAAGTTTTATTTTTTTATAGTTATATCGTCAGTATATTTTTTCAATTAGCTTATTACAACTTTATACTTTGAACATTGTCTTTACATTAACAGAAGAGCGTAGCATATCCAATGCATACAATGTCTCTTCTGTTGAACTTAATCCACCCATGGCTGCAGTGGATGATTTCTTAAGATTGTAAGTATTTTCTTTAACCCTTAATTTAATTACTCGATATGCTACATGTATCCTCAAAAAGACATATATTATTTTGTATTTTAAGGTTACCAAATGACGAATTGGCTTTAGCTATTAGCGATCCTAAGCCGTTGTCTATTGCCTCTGGCGTTTCCGAGAAAGATGAGTTCTTTGTCCACACACCAAGGAAAACCATTGCTCAAATGTCTGAATCTACACAGGTTCGTTCTTTTAACCAATGCATTTAATTTTTTTGTTTTGAATATATAAAAACATTTTTTTTTGTGTGTTAAGGTTGAGAAGTGTATTTTGTTGTGCACCATTGCCGCCATTGATTCTGATATGGGATGGTATTATTTGAGTTGCAAAGTGTGTGCCAAGAAGGTTTTGAGTGTTCCTAACGATTCTGCTGAAGATGAGGATGACGAAAATCCCCTAATGTTCAGTTACTATTGTCCTAAATGCAAAGTTTACAGTCCTAAACTTCTGCCAAGGTATTATCTTATGATATACTTCTTTATACCAGTAAAACGTTAATTAAACCTTTCATTCAGTTGTGATCTATCATATCTTTGTTGGTACAAGTTGCATTTGGTTGTCGCCGATAGTACGGGGAGTTCCAAGTTTCTTCTATTCGATAATCTTGCTCTCCAGTTACTTCATAAGCCTTGCAGTGAGCTAGCTGGTCCCAATGTTGAGGAGGTAATAGGATAGCCTTTTTATGTAGTTTTTTTTATCTACCATATTAATAGTCTGAGTGTAACTCAATTTTTAGGTTGATGAACCGACTGATATTCCTCTTGCTTTAAAGAATTTAGTCGGGAAGACTTATTTGTTTAAGGTTGGAATTGAAAGAGAAAATTTTCTCTATAAGAATGATACTTACAAAGTCACTAAGATTATCACCAACGATGATTTAATTGGCGAGTTCGATAGTAAGGTCGACGCAAAGGTAATTTGAGTAATATATCTACGATAAGTCTTTTACAAAATCTAGCTCGATAGTTATTTTTTGATTAATGTGTTTACTTATAATGTACGCAGCTACCATTGCTTACCTTATCAGGCTACACCAGCAATGTCTCCGATGCACCAGAGGTAATAATGACCATTTTAAGTTACATACCGTCGAGGTGCATAGTTATCGTAACTAAGAGTCAAAAAACTTATTGTGTGCATTCGCAGGGTTCCCTCAATGTCTCTGATGATTCGGGTGAATCGGGTGAACGCACCAGCCTGACCCCGGCTAAGCGAGGATCTCCGCCTATTGTTAACTTGGAAGAAACAATTGATCAGAATTCCGTCACAAGGACTCAGAGTGCAATTCGCATCAAGAAGGAAAAGACTGACAAAAGTGGCTGAATTGTTTGCGAGGATGATTGAATACCGAGGAGGCTTTTTATACTATTTAATAGAAAATTTGGATTTCTTTGGTTTTGGATTTTGCTTATTTGTGGTGTTGGATCAATACTTTCTTATGTTTTTTTTATTTTTTATGATTTTATTTAATGAAAAGCCTCTTTTACGATTATATTGATCTTGAATTCCATAGAATGTGGATGAGTAATTAACAACTCATTATAGAATTGAGCATATTTCTTTGAAGTTACAAATTTAAATCGCCTTTATTCTATTAGGTCACCAAGTATATCACAATTGTAGTGTTTTAGTGGTTTGATTCTTTCATTGAACATTATATCCTTAAAAAAAATCTTTGAGGCTGTATGGGTGTTATCACTTTATAATTACTGGATCCATATTATTTTTGTAACTGTATATATATATATATATATATATATATATATTTACATAGAAATTTGCTTTACCTTTATATGGTGGGTTTGTTATTTTTCTACCCACAAGTTTTAGACTGTTTTGAACTGATACCTGTTCCGTGTATGTCGATTTTCAGACATGAAAAAGTGAGATAACTGTGACTTTATATATCTTTCTTATAAAAACATATTTCATTTATGCTTAAATTTTAATGGATAGCAAAGATGTGATTTCAAACAAAAAATACATAATATAATTAAAAGATGATTAAAACATACATTGGACCAACCATTAACAAACAAATAAAAGACATAGTAAGGAACCACAGACTTTGATAGATGTCGAAACAAATGATAGATGTCGTGTAAACTGAACCAACCTGCAAAGGGTTTGCTAGAAGAAGATACACGACTTAGGAGCAGACTCCACTTTATATGTTAGTGTTAGCGATTTGGACAAAGAGTGATAGTCTTTTGTAGTAGTAACAATGTCCACATACCTCATCCATGTTGTCTGGATCGCAACAGACCTTGCGTGGCTGAAGGTTTTTCCAGTTCATATATGTATCCCACGTCATCCCAACAGGGATTTCACTAAGAGAGTTCTTCATTCTTTCCCAGCATCTATTACTCCTTTCTAAGTTAAATCTCCATGGAAGTTTATCCAAAAACTTAATACCTTTCTTATAGTTTCCCTCTAATAGCATTAACAATCCGAAGGCATAAGTACCGTTTTTATTCTTCAGGTCCGATGCATAACGTAGATGCCTGAGGCCCAAGCCTTCGTCCTTGTGGTGGAAGTATTGAAGTATTCCCTCGATGTAGTGGGCCTCGGGGTTATCTGCCTCTAAGCACATCTCCTTCAACTTTTCATGGTCGGTCGACATTTTAAGTGGTCTTGCAGCAAAGTATCGTAGAGGCAAAGTTCTATAATAACTTTTGGGATCGGCTTGCGAATAATCGTCATTCTCTGAGGAATCACCGCTTTGGTAGGCATCTTAATTGTTAATCGATTTATCACTCATTCTCGCGATTTGTTTTTCTTTGGGAGATAGGAGACGTTTTTTTATAACCGTAACGATGAAGTGTTTTGATTGTGGAGGAAGGAGGAGGAAGATTGGTTTAATAAGGCAATAAATCGATGTGAAAATAATTTTCAAATTAATTTGTAACTTTTACTTAAAAGGCTGAAACTTAATGTATTGTCATTTCATCCCTTCTTTAGATGTTCAGCTTTATTAAGGCGCTATGGGAAGAGGGTTTGAACTTGGACGTTATATTCTGGAATTGGTATTTCCCTATGTTTACAAAAACATAAGACAAAAGATGGTTGGTGCATGCGCTTATTTTGGAGTTATTATGAAAAGAATATGATAATGCAAGGCCTGGTTTGAAGTGAGAGGTTGAGAGATATATCACTTAGTAGTCTTTCTATATATTTGATAGTTTCGTTAGAATTGTATGTATAACACTTACCATACACTACTATATTTAGAGTCGATACAATATATTTGAATAGAAAATATATTTTCCTTGATATTATTTAAATATTGGTTACTATTCTTTGACAACGAAAATCGTAAAAGAACTATTACTTGCATATTAATTCAAACCAAGGGTATTGTAACGGATGTACTATGGGTTCAAGATTGTAAACTATTCCTTTATGGGTAAAAGATATATTGGTTGCGTACAAATCTTCGTAACCTTGGGCAATGGTCAAACATTAATAACATATTACATATATATATATATATACAGAATATATAGTTTCAGATGAACAACGATGTTTTAGATTTTATTATGACGAGATCAATCATTCTAAGGGATTAGACAAAGTAAGCAAATTATTTCTTTCCAAAACTTCTGTAAAAGTTGTATTTCTAATGGACGTTGAATAAAAGAAACTTTCGTTCCTTTCTCCACAAGGATAATTAATAGTGATCACAAAAGATCACCGATCTTTTATTCGAGCGCATAAATTCTAAACTATATAAAGATACTTACTTCCACCGAGAATACCACACACCTACACATTCTCTTATTATTTTTTCTACGAGTTTTGAGTTAAAAAGTTATGGCTTCCTTCAGCAATGTAACCGATCTAAAACTATACAAAACGATGTGGAAGATAAGGGTTAAGATCATTCGTCATTGGAAGCAGTACTCCGCTGCAGGAGGGTTAACAATTGAGATGGTTCTGGTGGACTCTGAGGTTTGTTAGTTGTTAAGTTTTAATATCTAAATGTTCCTGATTTAATGTTCTAACAATCAGTTGTACACCACTGTTTATATTACAGGGAGTAAAGATACATGCTTCGGTGAAGAAAGATTTGGTAAATCAGTTTGATCCGATTCTGCCGGAGGGTAGTTCAAAGATATTTATCAACTTCTCGGTTGGACAGGCCTGTGGTTCCTTCAGGACTACTAATCATCCATACAAGATTTTTTTCCTGGAAACCACATGTGTTAGAAATTGCGATAATCCTGTTATGCCATCCGGCTTTGATCCTGCAAACTACTGTGATATTCTTGACGGGTCACTAAATTCGGACTACTTGGTTGGTGAGTCTTTTAAAGTTTGTTTCTGTTATACTGTGTATTGTTTCTTAGTTAACGATGAAGACTATGTTGATATATTTTATGGCCTTTTCAGATGTCATTGGTCAAATTGTAAAAGTCTCACCAGTTGAAGTTGTCTATATAGATGGAAAAGACATAAACATAATGGCGTTGGAACTAAGAAATGCTGAGTAATATTACTTGCAATTGTTTGTGAAAAAATCTATTGTCTTTCTTATTAGTTCGAACTAATATTATTAATATTTTTTGTAGTGATGAACGTCTACAGACTTTTTTGTGCGGGCGTTTTGCGACGGATGTTATGGACGCCATACAAACAAGAAAGGATAATGTTATTATATGTGTCATTCGATTTGGGAAGATAAAAGTTTGGAAAGGCAAGTTCTAAACAACTCATGTTTTACATTAATATAGTTACATATATAGAATGTGTATTATTTCAAATATTTTGTTAATATTGCATTTATTAGCATTGTCTGTTCTTTTAACAGAAGAGCGCAGCATATGTAATGCATACAATGTTTCAGTTGTGCAACTTAATCCAACCATGGCTGCAGTTGATGATTTGCTTGCATTGTAAGATATTAGTCTAGAACTATGTTTAATAAGACCGTCTGTATGTAAACCGTCGATAAAGACATCTTCTTTCTTTTCTTATTAGGTTACCAAAAGACGAATTGGTTTTAACGATTGTCGATCCTAAGCCACTCTCTATTATCTCTGGTGTTTCTGTGAAGGATGATTTCTTTGTACACACAACAAGGAAAACAATTGCTCAATTGTCTGAATCTAGACATGTTCGTTATTTTAGACGTACATATTTGTTGCAACGTATATTTGTGACCAATTTTGTTTCACCAACTAAAACCAATTTCTTTTGTGACAAAAGGTTGAGAACTGTATTGTGATGTGCACCATTGCCGCCATTGATTCTGATATGGGATGGTATTATCTGAGTTGCAAAGTGTGTGCGAAGAAGGTTTTGAGTGTGCCTAATGACTATGTTGACGATGAGGATGACGAATATCCCATAATGTTCAGTTACTACTGTCCTAAATGCAAAGTATACAATCCCAAACTTCTACCAAGGTACTATTAGATTTGCAACCCACTTTAATATATCCATTTAAGTTCTTTATATATCAGAAAATTATGTGAAAAAATGCGCTTGCATAGGTATAAGCTCCATTTGGTTGTCCTAGACAATACGGGGAATTCAAAGTTTCTCCTGTCCGATTATCTTGCTATTCAGTTACTACATCAGCCTTGCATTGAACTTGCTGGACCTAATGCGGATGAGGTATTAAGAAATTATGTTATATTTGGAAATGTAAATTTTATTATTAACATAGTTGATCATATGAATTAAATTATTTGTAGATTGAGGAACCGTCTGCTATACCTATTGCTCTTAACAATTTGGTTGGAAAGACTTATTTGTTCAAGGTTGGAATTGAAAGAGAAAATTTCCTCTATAAGCTTGACACTTACAACGTCGCTAATATTATCACCAATGATGATATAATTAGGGAATTCGATACAATGGGCGACGGAAAGGTAATTTCTAGAGTGTTTGGTTAGGAATTGTATTATATTTAAATTGGTTGAATCCATTTTTATTGTTATAGCTGACTTACCCCATTATTGAATGTTACTATAGTCAAAACTATTGCCTTTTTCTAATGTGTCTTCTTATAAACTTGGCAGACTACCAGTTTAACTTGGTCTGGCGACAACTCCATTCTCTCTGACGCACCAGAGGTTTATTATTGCTTTTCTAATTATATTTACTTGCTCCATGTATACATTCTATGTTTATTAACTTTTTATCATACTCGGTTTTTCTTAAAGGGTTCCCTCTTGCTTTCTGCTGAGTCATCTCATGAATGTGAACCAATTGATCTCACCCCTGCAAAACGAAGAGCCTTGCCTATTGTTAACTTGGAGGAAGCATTTGATCAGAACTCCGTTGCAAGGACTCCATGTACTGTTAGAATCAAGAAAGAGAAGTCTTACAAAAGTGCCTGAGATTCGGTTGTGAGAGATTTGTGAAGAGGCTTTGTTTGAAGTTATATTTATATTCTGTTTTCGTTTTCGATTTAGCATAATATTATCTTATATTTTTGTGTTTTCTTTAATTTATTCCTTTGGAACATTATATTAAATACAAAGCCTCTTATTTATCAAAATTATATATATTCATGCGTATATATTTAAGTACTTTACTGAATAATCGAAAAATTATTGGTGAATGTTCCAATATGTGTTATAGTATTTTAATATAGAGATATACGAATTGTGTGAATTATTGAAAAACCTTATCATTGATATTTGACCATGCTTTGTAAAATATCACGGAAGAATCAGTTAGCGACAACTTTCCATAATTTAAACATATGTGCGCATACTATATCATAGAAAGTAACGATATTTTGTGGAGAGAGGGGAGATATCAAAATGAGAATATTACAAATATTCAAACTATGTTGGCATGCAGCTTTTGTAAATCTTAACATATAAAGAAGGTATTGAAATGACAACACATTAGCTTAGCCTTTTTAAAGAAAGTAACATCTAATCTCGACGTCATTTTCCATTTTTTAACCCCCTTTTTAAACTCATCTTCTTCGTCATTGAATTGAAACCGTTACGTATGTCTTTCCAATAACGTTTCAGAGTAAAAGAGAAAAAAACTTTTGTTCTTTCCTGAAAAAATTCCAATCGCAAGAATGAGTGAAAACTCGGTTAACAATTACGATGGTCATGAAAGCGATGAAGACACTGATAACGACGACTACTCGGAAGCAAATCCCACAAGCTATTATAGAACCGTTAGTCTACGATTCTTTGCTGCGAGACCACTTCTAATGTTGGCCGAGCACGAACCGTTGAAGAAGAAGTGCTTAGAAGCAGGCAACCCCGAGGCCCACTACATCGAGGGGTTACTTCAATACTTCCACCACAAGGAAGGACGTATTGGCCTTAGGCATCTACGTTATGCTTCCACGTTGAAAAATAAAAACGGTACGTATGCGTACGGATTATTAATGCTTGCACATGGTCACTACTGGAAAGGTATGAAGTATTTGGATAAACTACCATGGCGAAATAACTTAGAAAAGACTAATAGATGTTGGGAAAGAATGAAGAATTCTCTAAGGGGAATCCCTGTTACGATGACTCAGCGGTACCATACAAATTGGGTAAACCTTAAGGCACTGACTTTATGTTGGGACCGCGACAACATGGATGAAGTATGTGGACAGTGTTACTTCTACAAAAGATTTACCCTCTTTGTCGAATTCGCAGGTCATCCTATAAATTGAAGAGCATTCTTAAGTAGTGTATATTTTTAAGCAAACCTTTTTCAGGTGTAAGTGTTATGTGAAAATCAAGATTTTATTTCTCTAGCTTCTAAAGTTTGTGGTTACTTCTTATGTATTGCATTTTTTACTTTTAAAAAAGTATCTGGTGAAGTTTATTTGATCTATGTTAGAATTTGGTTTTTCGTTTGTTTAAATCTTTAATATAATCACACTTTATCTTAAATTTTCTTTTTTTCTAATGCACGAAGACCACATTTCCAAACATGGGAAAAAAATGTCCCCTAAGACACTTTGTTAGGCAAAAATATTGTATGCGTATACCATATGTTCGCATTACTCTTTTTTTGATATTCATAAAGGCTGACTCTGTATAAAAGACAATCACTTTTAGCAATCCTACATCAAAAAACTGTGCAAAGGAGAAGCTTTGTTGACTACCGAGATAAACGCCTTCCAATATGTTCCTTTGAACTTAGCTAAATATCACATTGGTTAAAAGATATTTTTCACCCTTTATATAAAGAGTAGATGGACATTTCTTTGTAGATTTTAGAAGCCTCAGAACTTACTAAGTCGGATTTGAAAAAAAATTAGAACTTAATGCTGACATATTTTAAAAATACTATGTAGGATATCAATATCGTGTTTATATGTACTGTATTGCACCATGTAAATTGTCAATTTTCTTACCAAAAAGAGTTTGGGTTATATATCTTATATGGAAAATAAATATTGTAAATATAAATTTTGACCATACTTAAATTAATATGAATTTGCTTTTAGTATTATAATTTTTTGAAAAGGAAATTACATATTAATGTTTAAGAACAACTAAGAAATAATATATTTATGTCATACATGGTTTAACTAATATAAGGGCAACCATTATACGGGAACTTTATTTTCGCCTAAGTGCTTCATTAGTCTATACGAAAGAGATCATGAATCGTAAGAGACCTAAGCTTGGGAAGGAAAATGTTGTCGATAATCCTCTACCCAAACGATAGAAGCAAGGTACACCGTTATGAAATATGAATCTCTATAGACATCTACACACATAAAAACTAACAACATTTTTATATATCAGACAAATATAACAGTGATGGGTCATTAGTTGATGACCAGGAATATCTTTCAATCTCATCTAATGTTATAGACAACACGAAAGTGTTTAGTGACATAACTAATAACCGAGGAGCAGACAAAATAGATGGACGGACACAAACTGCTGACAAGAGAGTATTGGAGGAAATCAATTTGGTTCAAACAGCTGTTACTAAAAGAAATGCAAGGACGGAAAGGATTAGTATTTTGCGGGATAGAAGGATACCTTCGGCTACAACTGACCATTCCTCCAATATTACAAACGATCCTATGTCTCAAGTTAAACTGCCAAAGGATGCTAGATTTGAGCGTATTAACTTATTATCCCAGAAGAGAAGATGTCCTGAAGTAAGTAATGATGCAGTAACACAATCGCAACTCCGAGAGTGTCAGACATTTTCTTCAGCATTTTGTCCATCCCATAGACTGGTGGATACCTCAGGTAGACTATTGCCCAGTAATAATTCTATTTATTGAAATCAGAATTTTTACTTAGTTTACGTTTCATATCGTATTTGTTTATTATTATTAGATGCTGGTTTTTATCCCCGTGAGCTTTGTGGAAGTAATGTAGTCGGCAATACATTGGAGGATAACAGAATAAATTTTCATTCAAATGTCAGTCAACGATCTCATCCTCAGGATTTTGAACCCGTCCCAGGAAGTTACACAAACTTACTCCACTCAATGGTTACACAGAATAAGTTTTCGTCTTCTGATTGTTATACCCCATCGTCTGTGGAGAACATGTTACAGAATGAATCATACGTCGGTCCTCCAGTTAAACCTATCAGTTTCACAAGCCTGCTTCAATCAATGATGTCACAGAGTACTGTTTTGGGTGGTCTACGTAGCGATATATAATCAACACATGGCAGTCCTGCGAACCTTAGAGATATGAATGGTACCGGGAACACTCTACAATCTACACTTGACTCAGATTCTGAAGGTTAGTGTGATATGTAAATATGTCTGAAATAATTAGTTTGACTTTCATATTATCACTTATTATAAGTTAAGAAAAAAGAGAGTAAAAAAACAAAGATCAATGTAATAAATAATTTGTATAGCCTAATTCATTTTTTTATTCTTATATTTAGAAAGCTGTGACGACATCTGGGATGTAGATAGAAGGTATGCCGAAAATGAATATCATTGTTATTCAGAAACAGACAGTGAGGAGGATACATAAATTGCTGAGGAACAAGTAGAGGACCAGAACAATGATGTCGATACATCTTATGGAATGATTGTGTATGATACAAGGCAAAAACGTAAAAGAACGAAGTCTTCTCCATTGGGATCAACAGTACTCACAGATGGTTCGATTTTATATACATATTTACATATTGGTGTTTTACTTAAGTAGAAATTTTAACGTATTTGTATATTTAATAAAACTTGGAGTTTATTTATTGGTGACGTTGTTGGACAGGGTACAAAGATGATGGTGACATAGAAAACGAATGTCCACTGTGTGAAGCACTATTTTGGTATAATGAGCGAGTAAGTAAGCACAGGCGAGCTAAAAGACCTATTTTCACGATGTGTTGTATGAGGGGAAAAAACAAACTTCCAACCTTAAAAGAACCTCCGGAGTTTCTCCAAGCCCTCTTAACCAACGACGATGTTATCAGTAAACACTTCCGTGATAATATTAGACCTCTGAACATGATGTTTTCATTTCCTCACTTGGAGGAAAGATTGATAATTCGGTCAACCGTGGAAAAGGGCCTAGAGTTTTTAAACTACATGGGGAGAATTATCATTTGATTGGGAGCATGAAACCGAAGAGTAATGAAAAAGCAAAGTTCTCTCAGTTATACATCCATGATACTGAGAATGAGGTGCAAAACAGAATTTCAGCTTTGAGGTAACAATATAAAATATTTGCTTAGTATGTATCGATGTGTGGTGACATACATATGTTTTATAAATTTCTAAAATTATTATATTTATTACAGTGGGGATTCAGAGAGAAGTAAAATAAGAGAAGATTTGGTGGAATCTATAATGAATATGTTAAGAGAGTGTAATGTGCATGTCAAGACGTTCTGCAATGCCATGCAAAGATTCAATGATGAAGACGAAAGTGAAGAATTAGCTTTGGTATTACTCAATAACAGGCAGAAAGATGGGCGAGTTTACAATCTCCCAACTTCGAAAGAGGTTGCTGGCTTAGTTGTTGGAGATTTCCGACTTAATATGGATAAAAGGGATATTATTTTGGAGAAAAGTACAGGAAAGCTAAAACGGATCAATGAGTTGCATCCTTGCTATTTACCACTTCAATATCCTCTTATTTTTCCTTATGGCGAAGATGGATTCCGATTGGGCATCAAACATGGTTTTACAGGAAACAACCAAAATAGGAAACCTAATATTAGTATGCGAGAATTTTTCGCATATCATATTCAAATCCGGAACTTTGGTTCTCAGGTACTTCTTCTTTCGAGGCGTTTACTTCAGCAGTTTTTGGTAGATGCTTACACCATGATCGAAAGTCACAGGCTTCGGTACATAAGGAAAAATCAGGCAAATCTAAGGTCTTTGAACTTCAGCAAGTTTGTGGCAGCTGCAAATCAGGGTTTATCTTCTCTTCCTATTGAAGGAAACAGTATCATCATACCCTCATCTTTCACAGGTGGTCCTCGGTACATGCATCAGATGTATTTGGATGCAATGACGATAAGCAAATATTATGGGTTTCCAGATTTATTTATCACCTACACATGTAACCCTAAATGGCCAGAGTTGACAAGATATTTTTCAAAATATAACCTCAGAGCTGAAGACATACCAGATCTATGTTGTAGATTTTTCAAAATTAAGCTTGATAGCTTGATGGATGATCTAACTAAAAAGCACATGCTTGGCAGAACCGTGTCTGGTGAGTAGTTTGATATTGCTCAAAGTATTATTTATAGTGATATATGGAGTGGCTTTGAATTCGAAATAAGTTATTAATTTATATAATTGTATCTTATTTCAGCTATTTATACCATCGAGTTTCATAAAAGAGGGCTTCCACATGCACATATTTTGTTATTCATGGATCATAGAGACAAATTTCCATGTGCAGAGGATATTGAGCGCATAATATCAGCAGAGATTCCCGATAAAGAAGTAGAACGAAGACTGTATGAAATTGTTAGAGATACTATGGTTCATGGCCCGTGTGGTGCTGTTAACAAGGATTCTCCGTGCATGCTAGATGGGAAGTGTTCGAAATTTTTTCCTAGGAAGAATGTGGAGAAGACAACAGTTGACTCACAAGGCTATCCTGTATATCGGAGAAGAGAAAACGGTTCTTTCATTGAGAAAAGAGGAATTAAGTGTGATAACCGGTTTGTTGTTCCTTATAACAAAGAGCTACTTCTTCGATACAATGCACATATCAATGTAGAGTGGTGTAATCAGTCCAGATCTATTAAGTACTTATTCAAGTACATCAACAAGGGACATGATTGTGTTACTGCAACAGTAACAAAAAAATGTAATAATGATTTAGTTGGAAAAGAGGCCAACGGAGCTACTGTTAGCTCTGGAGAAAACGTCAACACAACCGAGTGTGTGGAGGAAGAAACCGTAGATGAAATTAAAAAATTTTTCGATGCAAGGTTAGTCACACTATTTATTGCATAGCTTTACGCACTTATTTTTCGTAAATTTAGTAAATCGTTACAAAGGTCATCTGTTCCAACGTTATTTTATATGTATTTTGTTTATTAGCTGATCATGGTTTTATGTATAGTTTTTTTACAATTTTTGTTTATATGTGTAGATATATATCTGCTTGCGAAGCAACTTGGAGAATTTTTGGATTTCCTACGCATTACCGTGCAACTCCTGTTGAGAAGCTTACGTTTCACTTAGAAGGCGATCAACCGGTAATATATAGGCAGGGGGATACAGTTGAGACGGTTATGGCTCGGGCGAAGACAACTAAGACAATGTTTCTAGCTTGGTTTGATTGCAACGATAAATATGCAGAAGCTAGACTTCTCACGTATTCCGATCTTCCAACAAAATTCATATATGATGCGAAAGCAACCGTTTGGAAAATACGCAAAAAAGGTTTTGCTATTGGAAGGTTGACCCATGTTTCACCAAGTGCTGGTGCACTTTATTATCTGAGGGTATTGATTAATAAGATTAAAGGTCCACGATCATATGATGACATCAAGACAGTAGATGGGATCATTTGTCCAAGTTTTGAGGACGCATGTTATAAGCGTGGTTTGTTGGATGATGACAAGGAATATATCGAAGGTCTAAAAGAATGTAGTTTCTGGGCAACAGGAAGCTATGTGCGAAATCTTTTTGCACAGATGTTAATAGGCGAAAGCTTATCGACGCCCAGATTGGTTTGGGAATCAACAAAAGATATTCTATCCGAAGATGTTCTTTATCTAGAACGAAAAAAAAGGCGCAATCCAAGTACGTTTTCTTTTTTTTGTTTTGAAAAGAATAAGTAAGAATTTGATGTACTAATCACTTCATTAATGAGTTAATTTTTTTGCAGATCTGTTATTGTCGGAAGAACAGATTGACAATATCACATTGCTGATGATAGACAAGTTGTTAAGAAAAAAAAATACATCTTTGGAACGATGGAAGACGATGCCGCAGCCAGATGATAATGCTCAACATTACTCTGACAATCAGCTTCTTCAAGATGAGCTTAATTATCCGCATGAAGAGTTGCGCATAAGACACCAGGAATTGTCAGAGAAATTGACTGATGAGCAGAGAAACGTTTATGAAAAAATTATGGCATCTGTCAATACATCATCAGGAGGGGTCTACTTTGTATATGGTTATGGCGGAACCGGAAAAACTTTTATCTGGAATCTTCTTTCTGCTTCTATTCGTTCTAGAGGCGAAATTGTTCTTAACGTGGCTTCCAGCGGAATTGCAGCTTTATTATTACCTGGTGGAAGAACTGCTCATTCCAGATTTAGCATTCCAATTAACCCAGATGAATTCTCCACATGCAGGATCCAACCAGGAAATGATCAGGCAGAACTAATCTCTAAAGCTTCTCTTATTATTTGGGACGAAGCACCTATGATGAGTAAACATTGCTTTGAAGCTTTAGATCGTAGTCTCTGTGATATTATGAATACTACAGATGAAATACCTTTTGGTGGTAAAGTTGTAGTCTTTGGAGGTGATTTCAGACAAATTCTACCGGTCATACCTAAGGGAAATCGAGCTGAGATAGTTATGGCTTCTCTTAACCGATCGTATTTGTGGAAATACTGTAAAGTCTTGGAGCTAACCAAAAATATGAGGCTCTTCGCAGAACAAGATAGTATTGAAGCTGAGGAGATTGCGGAATTTTCAAAATGGATACTGGATGTAGGAGATGGAAAAATTAATGAACCAAACAGTGGATAGACTATGATCGATATTCCTGAGGATCTTTTGATAACTGAATGTGATGATCCTATCGAGGCTATAGTTTCAGAAGTTTATGGGACCACGTTCAAAGACTCAAAAGACCCACTATATTTCCGAGAGAGAGCTATATTGTGTCCAACTAACGAAGACGTCGATGTTATTAATAACTACATGCTGAATCACCTAACTGGTAGTATCATCTTTGTCTCTTTTTAAATATTGATTTCTTCGGTTTGTTAATAAATTTTTGTTCGAAGAAATTTTATGCTAATATCCTAATACGTATGCAGGGGAGGAGAGATTATATTTGAGTTCTGATAGTATTGATCCTGCTGATACGCAATCTAGAGATGACTCCGTATTTACACCTGAATTTCTTAATAGTATTAAAATGTCAGGGTTGCCTAATCATTCACTACGCCTGAGAATTGGTACACCAGTTATGTTATTAAGGAATCTTGATATTACCGAAGGATTGTGCAACGGTACAAGGTTGCAAATAACCCAAGTTGGTGATCATCTTCTCGAAGCCAAAGTTATTACAGGAATATTAGCGGGTGAGAGAGTCTTCTTACATCGTATGTTGATTACACCTACAGATTCTAAGCTTCCGTTCAAAATGAGGCGTAGACAATTTCCTTTGAAAGTTGCTTTTGCTATGACAATTAACAAAAGTCAGGGTCAAACACTATCGAAAGTGGGTTTGTTTCTACGTAGACCAGTGTTCTCACATGGTCAGCTGTATGTGGCCGTGTCTCGAGTGAAATCCAGGAAAGGTTTGAAGATATTAATTACAGATAAAGATGGCAAACCCCAGAGATCAACGATGAATGTCGTTTTCAAGGAAGTTTTTCAGAATTTATTTGAAGAGGAAGATGTATAAGTAAGTATTGGCTTATTTTTTCTGAAACTATAATTTATTTATTGAGTAGGATGGTTACTAAATATTGTGTTTATACATTCGATTTAGTTTCGTTGCTGATCTTATCATACATGTGATTTATTTATATGTTATTATAACTTTTTATGAATCTATTTTGATCTATTTTCTCTCATTGCGGTATTCATATTGCATACAAATATAGTTACTTCAAAAAAAATATTTTTAAACCTATGTATTATTTGTTAATGCCATCACGGTTCTAATTTACCTTCAAGTAACTGAATATTATTCTTGACATATCTATATCATCGAAACTAATTAACGATAAACAATAAAATTGATATTGTTATTTTTTGCATAAGGGAGTCATTTTGTGGTTTAAATAGTCAGTTTCCTATTAGTTGCATGAAAATATATGAACATTAACTTCAAGGGTAAATGATATTTTAGGCTATGCTCAGCCGCATAGTTAGCTACCTCTCCAAGGTTCGTGTAAAAATAAATTCAGTATTCGGTTATAGTAATATAACTTTAATATGGCTTAATATATCTAAATTGTGGGAAAGAAGGTTTAAAATATCTTCCACGTCCCAAATAGGTAAGAATGTCGTAGTGTATAAGATTTAGTGTTTCTATATTCACATGCACATAATATTTAATAGGAAAATATTGAATCGCAAGTTATATATGTATATACTTCAATATCATATCGAACATTATTATATCCATATAAAGTTGGTAATGGTCCGAAATAGGAATAGAATAAGTTTTTTTCAATATTTACTTTCGTTTGAAATGTTGTGTTTCTCTACTGAGGTCCACATATAATTTATTACATACATTGCATGCCAAGTAAAAATATACCAATTCATTTACCTTTGTACTATATTAATGCATCGACACTTAAGAGAGGGCTGTCTCTATAACAAATAACGGGTGTTCTATCTTTTGCTTAGTTATGTTGACCTACGCATGTTTAGGTGCCTTGGTTCCCAAGAAAATACAGCCTCCTATTCGTGTGAAGATAATCAGAGCATGGGAGTCGCCAGTTGGTGCACTTCACCTCAATAGGTGCCTAATTGTTGGCGATGAAAATGTAATTTACTTACTCACCACCCATGTATATTATTATATATTGATTTGCACAAACTTATTAACATATGATTTCGACAGGGTGCAACGATGGAAGCCACTTTGCCTTGGTATGTCAACAATGACCCGTGTAGAATAAACCTACAAGAAGGTGATTGGTTTGAGATCAAGTATTTTAAACTGATGCCTGCTCACGTAGCATTGATACGACCAACAAAGAGCAAGTACCATATGAATATCACGCAAGAATCCTTGTGCAAAAGAATTCAGCCTGTCACAGACTGTAACTTTATTTCATGTGCGCGTTACATGGATATTCTACGTGGTTTATGTCATCCCAAGTTTTGTGTTGGTATGGCAATTTTTTAAAATGAATCTTCAAAGTGTTATGATTATTTTTATATGAACATACTTATAGTTTTTCTGCTAATGTTTTACTACTTTCTTTTATGTCTCAGACTTATGTGGGGCTATGGTTGAAGTAGGTGATATTGAAGAAATACAAGAAATGCAAGGCAACCTAAATGTTCCAAACAACCCTATCCGAATTCGTTTCTCTATGATAGACTATGAGTATGCGCTATATTAATTTATCTTTTCATACTTACAATATAAGAAGTTCGCTAACATGAATAACATCAAAGTGCAGTTTAACTCAAATAAGGTGTGTTGCACATGGTTCTGTAGCTGAGAAATTATATCAACGCAGGATTGCTTCACATGAAAATGTTTTCATTTGTGTCCTAAAGCTCTGGCGAATTGTGAGGGGTAATGGTAGGTTTTTCTTACTGTTCGTATGAGTAATCCTTATTAGTAATCTTCCAATATAATATTTTCTCTATTGCATAACTTAATTCTTAATTTTTACAGATCGTTTCAGTCATTTAACAACTGTTGACGGCTGTTCGGATATTTTATTTGATCCTCAGATTTCTCAAATAAAGGATTACAGATCAATGTGAGTTTATAATGATATTGAAATATTTGTAACAATTTCCGGTTTAAATTAGTATATGATAATAGTATTGATGGCTATTTTATTTTCTTTCAGAATTCCATTCCGGAGATTTTGATTCGCCTTGAAGAGAAATCAAGACCTCGATTTAATATATTAAAAAGTTTTAGTTGTTCTATTTTGTTTACTTTAATTTTGTGTTTTATTGGGTAGATTGACCCTTAGTTGTTTTAGTTTGAATTATTTTGCTACTTATATTTCCGTGTTTCCATATTTCTTATATTTTAGTTGGTTATTTATTTGTCTTTTTTAATTGTACACATAATGTTAACTAATCAATTGCATGTTATGAAATAGTTGAAAAAAATTAAATATTTATACGAAGCGGTTAAAAACTATTGTGAACAGGTATATAACATGTAAAAAAAATGAGATGAACTAAAACTCTGGTCATAACTACCAATCACTTAAGACATAACTTATGTTATATACAATATGTTATATACAATTGTAATAGGTGGTTTCAACATATATCACATATATTAAACTATTGTGAACACGTATATAACATGTTAAAAAAATGAGATGAATTAAAACCTTAAACTACCTACCAATAACTTAAAGCATATCTTATGTTATATACAATCGTAATATATAATTTGAATATGTAGCACAGATATCTAACCCCGCGCAAGGCGCGGGTTACTACCTAGTACTCATACTAAACC
>JABCMI010000374.1:0-22405 GCA_026261945.1 Hirschfeldia incana
TAACTTCTTAATCCTAGCTCCTATGATATGATTCAACTTCAGGGTGATTCTAAACTGATTAAGTGTCAGGATAAAGATTCTTATATCCGGATTCATTCAGGTATTGATTAGAAACTTGAAGAAACTGCCATATCTACGAACAACATGGTAAACTGGAATCATTTGGGTCCAAAGTGGGATAACTTCTTAATCCTAGCTCCTATGATATTGATTCAACTTCAGGTTGATTCTAACTGATTATGAGTCAGGATAAACTCTTATCCGGATTCATTCAGGTTTGATTAAAATCATGTAGAAACTGTCATATCTACAAACTGGGTAAACTGGAATCACTTGGGTCCAAAGTGGATAACTTCTTATCTAGCTCCTATGATATTGATTCAACTTCAGGGTGATTCTAACTCTGATTAAGTGTCAGGATAAGATTCTTATATCCGGATTCATTCAGGTATGATTAGAAAGTTGAAGAAACTGCATATCTACAAACAGGGTAAACTGGAATCATTTGGGTCCAAAGTGGAATAACTTCTTAATCCTAGCTCCTATGATGTTGATTCAGCTTCAGGGTGATTCTAAACTGATTAATGAATCAGGATAAAGCTTCTTATATCCGGATTCATTCAGGTTTGGTTACAATCATGTAGAAACTTCCATATCTACAAACTGGGTAAACAGGAATCACATGGGTCCAAAGTGAGATAACTTCTTAATTCTAGCTCCTATGATATTGATTTAACTTCAGGGTGATTCAAAACTGATTAATGAGTCAGGATAAAGCTTCTTATATCCTGATTCATTCAGGTTTGATTACAAACATGTAGAAACTTCCATATCTACAAACTGGGTAAACTTGAATCACTTGGGTCCAAAGTGGGATAACTTCTTAATCCTAGCTCCTATGATATTGATTCAACTTCAGGGTGATTCTAAACTGATTAAAGTGTCAGGATATAGATTGTTATATCCGGATTCATTCATGTATGATTAGAAAGTTGAAGAAACTGCCATATCTACAAACAGGGAAAACTGAAATCATTTGGGTCCAAAGTGGGATAACTTCTTAATCCTAGCTACTATGATATTGATTAAACTTCAGGGTGATTCTAAACTGATTAATGAGTCAGTATAAAGCTTCTTATATCCGGATTCATTAAGGTATGATTAGAAACTTGAAGAAACTGCCATCTCTACAAACAGGGTAAACTGGAATCATTTGGGTCCAAAGTGGGATAACTTCTTAATCCTAGGTCCTATGATGTTGATTCAACTTCAGGGTGATTCTAAACTGATTAATGAGTCACGATAAAGATTCTTATATCCGGATTCATTCAGGTTTGATTACACTCATGTAGAAACTTCTATATCTACAAACTGGTAAACTGGAATCACATGGGTCCAATGTGGGATAACTTCTTAATCCTAGCTCCTATGATGTTGATTCAACTTCAGGGTGATTCTAAACTGATTAATGAGTCAGGGAAAAGCTTCTTATATCCGGATTCATTCAGGTGTGATTACAATCATGTAGAAACTTCCATATCTACAAACTGGGTAAACTGGAATCACTTGGGTCCAAAGTGGGGATAACTTCTTAATCCTAGCTCCTATGATATTGATTCAACTTCAGGGAGATTCTAAACTGATTAAAGTGTCAGGATATAGATTATTATATCCGGATTCATTCAGGTATGATTAGAAAGTTGAAGAAACTCTCATATCTACAAACAGGGAAAACTGAATCATTTGGGTCCAAAGTGGGATAACTTCTTAATCCTAGCTCCTATGATGTTGATTCAACTTCAGGGTGATTCTAAACTTATTAATGAATCAGGATAAAGCTTCTTATATCTGTATTCATTCAGGTTTGATTACAATCATGTAGAACTTCCATATCTACAAACTGGGTAAACTGGAATCACATGGGTCCAAAGTGGGATAACTTCTTAATCCTAGCTCCTATGATATTGATTCAACTTCAGGGTGATTCTAAACTGATTAAAGTGTCAGGATATAGATTCTTATATCCGGATTCATTCAGGTATGATTAGAAACATGAAGAAACTGCCATATCTACGAACAGGGTAAACTGGAATCATTTGGGTCCAAAGTGGGATAACTTTTTAATCCTAGCTCCTATGATGTTGATTTAACTTCAGGGCGATTCTAAGCTGATTAATGAGTCAGGGTAAAACTTCTTATATCCGGATTCATTCAGGTTTGATTAAAATCATGTAGAAACTTCAATATCTACAAACTAGGTAAACTGGAATCACTTGGGTCCAAAGTGGGATAACTTCTTAATCCTAGCTCCTATGATATTGATTCAACTTCAGGGTGATTCTAAACTGATTAAAGTGTCAGGATATAGATTCTTATATCCGGATTCATTCAGGTATGATTAGAAAGTTGAAGAAACTGCCATCTCTACAAACAGGGTAAACTGGAATCATTTGGGTCCAAAGTGGAATAACTTCTTAATCCTAGCTCCTATGATGTTGATTCAACTTCAGGGTGATTCTAAACTGATTAATGAATCAGGATAAAGCTTCTTATATCCGGATTCATTCAGGTTTGGTTACAATCATGTAGAAACTTCCATATCTACAAACTGGATAAACTGGAATCACATGGGTCCAAAGTGGGATAACTTCTTAATTCTAGCTCCTATGATATTGATTTAACTTCAGGGTGATTCTAAACTGATTATTGAGTCAGGATAAAGCTTCTTATATCCGGATTCATTCAGGTTTGATTACAAACATGTAGAAACTTCCATATCTACAAACTGGGTAAACTGGAATCACATGGTTCCAAAGTTGGATAACTTCTTAATCCTAGCTCCTATGATATTGATTCAACTTCAGGGTGATTCTAAACTGATTAAAGTTTCAGGATATAGATTCTTATATCCGGATTCATTCAGGTATGATTAGAAACTTGAAGAAACTGCCATATCTACAAACAGGGAAAACTGAAATCATTTGGGTCCAAAGTGGGATAACTTCTTAATCCTAGCTACTATGATATTGATTAAACTTCAGGGTGATTCTAAACTGATTAATGTCAGTATAAAGCTTCTTATATCCGGATTCATTAAGGTATGATTAGAAAGTTGAAGAAACTGCCATCTCTACAAACAGGGTAAACTGGAATCATTTGGGTCCAAAGTGGGATAACTTCTTAATCCTAGGTCCTATGATGTTGAATCAACTTCAGGGTGATTCTAAACTGATTAATGAGTCAGGATAAAGATTCTTATATCCGGATTCATTCAGGTTTGATTACACTCATGTAGAAACTTCTATATCTACAAACTGGTAAACTGGAATCACATGGGTCCAATGTGGGATAACTTCTTAATCCTAGCTCCTATGATATTGATTCAACTTCAGGGTGATTCTAAACTGATTAATGAGTCAGGGAAAAGCTTTTTATATCCGGATTCATTCAGGTTTGATTACAATCATGTAGAAACTTCCATATCTACAAACTGGGTAAACTGGAATCACTTGGGTCCAAAGTGGGATAACTTCTTAATCCTAGCTCCTATGATATTGATTCAACTTCAGGGTGATTCTAAACTTATTAAAGTGTCAGGATATAGATTATTATATCCGGATTCATTCAGGTATGATTAGAAAGTTGAAGAAACTGTCATATCTACAAACAGGGAAAACTGAATCATTTGGGTCCAAAGTGGGATAACTTCTTAATCCTAGCTCCTATGATGTTGATTCAACTTCAGGGTGATTCTAAACTTATTAATGAATCAGGATAAAGCTTCTTATATCTGGATTCATTCAGGTTTGATTACAATCATGTAGAAACTTCCATATCTACAAACTGGGTAAACTGGAATCACATGGGTCCAAAGTGGGATAACTTCTTAATCCTAGCTCCTATGATATTGATTCAACTTCAGGGTGATTCTAAACTGATTAAAGTGTCAGGATATAGATTCTTATATCCGGATTCATTCAGGTATGATTAGAAACTTGAAGAAACTGCCATATCTACGAACATGGTAAACTGGAATCATTTGGGTCCAAAGTGGGATAACTTTTTAATCCTAGCTCCTATGATGTTGATTCAACTTCAGGGTGATTCTAAACTGATTAATGAGTCAGGGAAAAGCTTCTTATATCCGGATTCATTCAGGTTTGATTACAATCATGTAGAAACTTCCATATCTACAAACTGGGTAAACTGGAATCACATGGGTCCAAAGTGGGATAACTTCTTAATCCTAGCTCCTATGATATTGATTCAACTTCAGGGTGATTCTAAACTGATTAAAGTGTCAGGATATAGATTCTTATATCCGGATTCATTCAGGTATGATTAGAAACTTGAAGAAACTGCCATATCTACGAACATGGTAAACTGGAATCATTTGGGTCCAAAGTGGGATAACTTTTTAATCCTAGCTCCTATGATGTTGATTCAACTTCAGGGCGATTCTAAACTGATTAATGAGTCAGGGTAAAACTTCTTATATCCGGATTCATTCAGGTTTGATTAAAATCATGTAGAAACTTCAATATCTACAAACTGGGTAAACTGGAATCACTTGGGTCCAAAGTGGGATAACTTCTTAATCCTAGCTCCTATGATATTGATTCAACTTCAGGGTGATTCTAAACTGATTAAAGTGTCAGGATATAGATTCTTATATCCGGATTCATTCAGGTATGATTAGAAAGTTGAAGAAACTGCCATCTCTACAAACAGGGTAAACTGGAATCATTTGGGTCCAAAGTGGAATAACTTCTTAATCCTAGCTCCTATGATGTTGATTCAGCTTCAGGGTGATTCTAAACTGATTAATGAATCAGGATAAAGCTTCTTATATCCGGATTCATTCAGGTTTGGTTACAATCATGTAGAAACTTCCATATCTACAAACTGGGTAAACTGGAATCACATGGGTCCAAAGTGAGATAACTTCTTAATTCTAGCTCCTATGATATTGATTTAACTTCAGGGTGATTCAAAACTGATTAATGAGTCAGGATAAAGCTTCTTATATCCTGATTCATTCAGGTTTGATTACAAACATGTAGAAACTTCCATATCTACAAACTGGGTAAACTTGAATCACTTGGGTCCAAAGTGGGATAACTTCTTAATCCTAGCTCCTATGATATTGATTCAACTTCAGGGTGATTCTAAACTGATTAAAGTGTCAGGATATAGATTGTTATATCCGGATTCATTCATGTATGATTAGAAAGTTGAAGAAACTGCCATATCTACAAACAGGGAAAACTGAAATCATTTGGGTCCAAAGTGGGATAACTTCTTAATCCTAGCTACTATGATATTGATTAAACTTCAGGGTGATTCTAAACTGATTAATGAGTCAGTATAAAGCTTCTTATATCCGGATTCATTAAGGTATGATTAGAAACTTGAAGAAACTGCCATCTCTACAAACAGGGTAAACTGGAATCATTTGGGTCCAAAGTGGGATAACTTCTTAATCCTAGGTCCTATGATGTTGATTCAACTTCAGGGTGATTCTAAACTGATTAATGAGTCACGATAAAGATTCTTATATCCGGATTCATTCAGGTTTGATTACACTCATGTAGAAACTTCTATATCTACAAACTGGTAAACTGGAATCACATGGGTCCAATGTGGGATAACTTCTTAATCCTAGCTCCTATGATGTTGATTCAACTTCAGGGTGATTCTAAACTGATTAATGAGTCAGGGAAAAGCTTCTTATATCCGGATTCATTCAGGTGTGATTACAATCATGTAGAAACTTCCATATCTACAAACTGGGTAAACTGGAATCACTTGGGTCCAAAGTGGGATAACTTCTTAATCCTAGCTCCTATGATATTGATTCAACTTCAGGGAGATTCTAAACTGATTAAAGTGTCAGGATATAGATTATTATATCCGGATTCATTCAGGTATGATTAGAAAGTTGAAGAAACTCTCATATCTACAAACAGGGAAAACTGAATCATTTGGGTCCAAAGTGGGATAACTTCTTAATCCTAGCTCCTATGATGTTGATTCAACTTCAGGGTGATTCTAAACTTATTAATGAATCAGGATAAAGCTTCTTATATCTGTATTCATTCAGGTTTGATTACAATCATGTAGAACTTCCATATCTACAAACTGGGTAAACTGGAATCACATGGGTCCAAAGTGGGATAACTTCTTAATCCTAGCTCCTATGATATTGATTCAACTTCAGGGTGATTCTAAACTGATTAAAGTGTCAGGATATAGATTCTTATATCCGGATTCATTCAGGTATGATTAGAAACATGAAGAAACTGCCATATCTACGAACAGGGTAAACTGGAATCATTTGGGTCCAAAGTGGGATAACTTTTTAATCCTAGCTCCTATGATGTTGATTTAACTTCAGGGCGATTCTAAGCTGATTAATGAGTCAGGGTAAAACTTCTTATATCCGGATTCATTCAGGTTTGATTAAAATCATGTAGAAACTTCAATATCTACAAACTAGGTAAACTGGAATCACTTGGGTCCAAAGTGGGATAACTTCTTAATCCTAGCTCCTATGATATTGATTCAACTTCAGGGTGATTCTAAACTGATTAAAGTGTCAGGATATAGATTCTTATATCCGGATTCATTCAGGTATGATTAGAAAGTTGAAGAAACTGCCATCTCTACAAACAGGGTAAACTGGAATCATTTGGGTCCAAAGTGGAATAACTTCTTAATCCTAGCTCCTATGATGTTGATTCAACTTCAGGGTGATTCTAAACTGATTAATGAATCAGGATAAAGCTTCTTATATCCGGATTCATTCAGGTTTGGTTACAATCATGTAGAAACTTCCATATCTACAAACTGGATAAACTGGAATCACATGGGTCCAAAGTGGGATAACTTCTTAATTCTAGCTCCTATGATATTGATTTAACTTCAGGGTGATTCTAAACTGATTATTGAGTCAGGATAAAGCTTCTTATATCCGGATTCATTCAGGTTTGATTACAAACATGTAGAAACTTCCATATCTACAAACTGGGTAAACTGGAATCACATGGTTCCAAAGTTGGATAACTTCTTAATCCTAGCTCCTATGATATTGATTCAACTTCAGGGTGATTCTAAACTGATTAAAGTTTCAGGATATAGATTCTTATATCCGGATTCATTCAGGTATGATTAGAAACTTGAAGAAACTGCCATATCTACAAACAGGGAAAACTGAAATCATTTGGGTCCAAAGTGGGATAACTTCTTAATCCTAGCTACTATGATATTGATTAAACTTCAGGGTGATTCTAAACTGATTAATGTCAGTATAAAGCTTCTTATATCCGGATTCATTAAGGTATGATTAGAAAGTTGAAGAAACTGCCATCTCTACAAACAGGGTAAACTGGAATCATTTGGGTCCAAAGTTGGATAACTTCTTAATCCTAGGTCCTATGATGTTGATTCAACTTCAGGGTGATTCTAAACTGATTAATGAGTCAGGATAAAGATTCTTATATCCGGATTCATTCAGGTTTGATTACACTCATGTAGAAACTTCTATATCTACAAACTGGTAAACTGGAATCACATGGGTCCAATGTGGGATAACTTCTTAATCCTAGCTCCTATGATATTGATTCAACTTCAGGGTGATTCTAAACTGATTAATGAGTCAGGGAAAAGCTTCTTATATCCGGATTCATTCAGGTTTGATTACAATCATGTAGAAACTTCCATATCTACAAACTGGGTAAACTGGAATCACTTGGGTCCAAAGTGGGATAACTTCTTAATCCTAGCTCCTATGATATTGATTCAACTTCAGGGTGATTCTAAACTTATAAAAGTGTCAGGATATAGATTATTATATCCGGATTCATTCAGGTATGATTAGAAAGTTGAAGAAACTGTCATATCTACAAACAGGGAAAACTGAATCATTTGGGTCCAAAGTGGGATAACTTCTTAATCCTAGCTCCTATGATGTTGATTCAACTTCAGGGTGATTCTAAACTTATTAATGAATCAGGATAAAGCTTCTTATATCCGGATTCATTCAGGTTTGATTACAATCATGTAGAAACTTCCATATCTACAAACTGGGTAAACTGGAATCACATGGGTCCAAAGTGGGATAACTTCTTAATCCTAGCTCCTATGATATTGATTCAACTTCAGGGTGATTCTAAACTGATTAATGAGTCAGTATAAAGCTTCTTATATACGGATTCATTCAGGTTTGATTACAATCATGTAGAAACTGCCATATCTACAAACTGGGTAAACTGGAATCACTTGGATCAAAAATGGGATAACTTCTTAATCCTAGCTCCTATGATATTGATTTAACTTCAGGGTGATTCTAAACTGATTAATGAGTCAGGATAAAGGTTCTTATATCCGGATTCATTCAGGTTTGATTACAATCATGTAGAAACTTCCATATCTACAAACTGGGTAAACTGGAATCACTTGGGTCCAAAGTGGGATAACTTCTTAATCCTAGCTCCTATCATATTGATTCAACTTCAGGGTGATTCTGAACTGATTAAAGTGTCAGGATATAGATTCTTATATCCGGATTCATTAAGGTATGATTAGAAAGTTGAAAAAACTGCCATCTCTACAAACAGGGTAAACTGGAATCATTTGGGTCCAAAGTGGGATAACTTCTTAATCCTAGCTCCTATGATGTTTATTCAACTTCAGGGTGATTCTAAACTGATTAATGAGCCAGGGTAAAGCTTCTTATATCCGGATTCATTCAGGTTTGATTACAATCATGTAGAAACTTCCATATCTACAAACTGGGTAAACTGGAATCACATGGGTCCAAAGTGGGATAACTTCTTAATTCTAGCTCCTATGATATTGATTTAACTTCAGGGTGATTCTAAACTGATTATTGAGTCAGGATAAAGCTTCTTATATCCGGATTCATTCAGGTTTGATTACAAACATGTGGAAACTTCCATATTTACAAACTGGGTAAACTGGAATCACATGGTTCCAAAGTTGGATAACTTCTTAATCCTAGCTCCTATGATATTGATTCAACTTCAGGGTGATTCTAAACTGATTAAAGTGTCAGGATATAGATTCTTATATCCGGATTCATTCAGGTATGATTAGAAACTTGAAGAAACTGCCATATCTACAAACAGGGAAAACTGAAATCATTTGGGTCCAAAGTGGGATAACTTCTTAATCCTAGCTACTATGATATTGATTAAACTTCAGGGTGATTCTAAACTGATTAATGAGTCAGTATAAAGCTTCTTATATCCGGATTCATTAAGGTATGATTAGTGTTAAGATGTAGTGAATAAGGAGAGTGTGATTTATGTGTGGAGGAAGAGTTATGGAGGGTTGGAAGCTTTGTGTAGAGTTTGGGAGCATTTGGAGAATGGTGCAAAGTGAGGGAGGTCTGTACGGACCGTACGGACTGTACGGATCCGGTACGGACTGAGCCGAGGTTGCGGGAAGGTCTTAAGAGGTGAAATGGTCGATGTGCAAAAATAGGGCGAGACGGTACGGCCAGTACGGACAGGCAGTCCGTACCGTGTACCGTACCGCAACCCCTCGACCATTTACCATTTATCTTACCCGGGTAAATGGTAACTGGACCAAGCGCCTTTACCTCTATGATCCGACCGTTGCAAAGGAAGAAAGGAAGAGCTCTGACAGCCTGGCAAGGTCTGGCAAGGAATCAGCATCTTTGGTTAGATGCCAAAGCGTGTGGAGCTTCCCATTGGCTGAAAGCAAAGAGACGCTCCTCCCCGGTTTGACCACACACGGTTCCAATAGTGCATTGTGTCGAAAACCCTTGTAACCCTCTCCATATATATTTGTAAACTCTCTCTCATTAATGTTAAGCAAGTTTTGAGTCTCTCTAAGTCTTTGGTTACTATTTGAAACCCTTAGTCTCTAAATCTCTTTTATTAGTCTTAATCTCTCAATCTTTACCAAATCTCTCTTAAATACTCAGATTTATACAAAAATATCATGGTATCAGAGCCAGGTTGAAGGCAATCTGAGTTCGTGTGGTTTCTTTCAAGATCCATAATGGATCTTTGAGAGGAAGTGGTTCGTTCTTGTTCCGGGTGGCGTTTCCGTGAAGTGTTCATCATCAAGTTTGTTTCTTTGAGGTTCGTGGAAGATTCTTTACTCAAGTCTGGTTCTTTAGCTTATAGTGAAGGTTAGGGTACCCAGATTAGTTGTAAGGTTCCAAAGTTTGAAGCTTTTTGGTGTTCTTGGTGTTCTTGAGTTCAAAGATCATCCGTACGGCTTGTTTGAAGACGTGTGGAGATATTGGTAGCTTGAGATTGGTTTAGTGGTTACTTTGAAGACAAGATCTAGTCTAAAGGTGTTAGCTTTATCATGGATAGTGGTAGTGAGATGAACTACAACAACATGAAGGTGGCGGTTTGTTTCAAAGGAAACAACTACTTGGTGTGGTCTCGGATGGTGAGGATCACGGTTGGAAGCAAGGGTCTTTGGAAGCATATCACTCCGGGGGAGGCTCCAAAACCAAAGCTTATCACACAGGGAGAGGATGTGATTGAAGAAGACACGTCCGAGGAGATGGAGAAGTGGAATCAAAAGGATATGTTGGTGATGTCCGTTCTCCACGCATCTTTAGATCCGGCGATCTTGGATGCATACAGCTACTGTACATCAGCAAAGCAGCTGTGGGATACCTTGAGGAAGGTGTATGGAAACACTTCAAACCTGAGCCGTGTGTTTGAAGTAAAGCAAGCAATAAATCAGCTTGTTCAAGATGATATGGAGTTCACTAAACACTTGGGAAGGTTTAGATCACTGTGGTCAGAGCTTGAGATGTTGAGACCAAGTACCATTGATGCCGAGGAGCTGAACAAAAGAAGGGAGCAAGACAAGGTCTTTGGGTTATTGCTTACTCTCAACCCGGCATACAATGGGTTAATCATGAAGCTGCTGAGGGAAGATGAGCTTCCTGACCTTGAGGATGTATGTGCAAGGATTCAGAAGGAACAAGGGTCCATTGGATTGTTTGGGAAGAAGGGAGATGTATCTCTAGCCAATCACGCTTCCACGGGAGAGCAAGGAGAGGTTCCACAAGCAAATAAGGCGGCTCAAGGCAAGTATGAGGGGAAGTTCAATGGGAACTGTGATCATTGCAAGAAGCACGGACACAAAAAGAGCCAGTGCTGGATCCTTCACCCACATTTGAAGCCAGCTAAGTTCATGAAGGAGCGTGAGGCAAGAGCTAATCTCTCGGAGGGTACAAGCAGTGGAACGAGTGTAGCGGGTACAAGCAAGAATCAGGAGGTGGATGGGCGTGACAGTGGCAATGGGAAGTCCTTGGTAGCCTATACAGGTCCACCAAGCAACCGCGGCACCATGGATCAGGAATACCTCAAGAAGTCTGACCTTGATGCGCTTATCAAGCTCTTCAAGGATAACGGTAACATCTTTGGTTATTCCTTTGGTGCTAGAGTAATTAATGATTCCATTGACATGCATAAGCCTGATAACATTCATGAGAGCATACATGATGATTCTAGGATTGCTAATATTGCTAGAATTGATCATTCATATAAGCCGTCTAGTATTCTTGCTTTAATTGCTAATACTCTTGTACCTAAGCCATTGATTATTGATTCTGGTGCATCTCATCACATGATTAGTGATACTAAGTTGATTAAGGACATTCATCCTCATACTGGTCATGTATTAATTGCAAATGGTGATAGGATTCCTATTAAAGGAATAGGAAGTCTTAAGTTGTTTGATAAAGAATCTAAAGCCTTGTACATGCCTGATTTCACTTCAAATTTATTATCTGTCAAGAAATGTGCTACTGATTTACATTGCAATGTGATATTCACCCCTGATGATGTGAAGTTTCAGGATATTAAAAGCAGCAAGATTATTGGAAAAGGAGTTACCAAAGGAGATTTATATTTGCTTGAAGATTTAGCTCCGATTTCAAATTTTAGCTGTTCTTTTACTACGGTTTCAAGTCCTGGTTTGAGTAAAGATGCATTGTGGCATACTAGATTAGGACACCCTCATAATAAGGCTTTTAAACTGATGTTGCCAGGTGTTTCCTTTGAGAATAAAGATTGTGAAGCTTGTATTTTAGGCAAGCATTGTAAAACTGTTTTTCCAAACTCTTCTACGGTTTATGAAAAGTGTTTTGATTTAATTCACTCTGATGTTTGGACTGCACCTTGCTTATCTAGAGAAAATCACAAATATTATGTCTCTTTTATTGATGAAAAATCCAAATACACCTGGTTAACACTTATTCCAACCAAAGATAGGGTACTTGATGCATTCAAAAATTTTCAAGCATATGTTACTAACCATTATCAAGCCAAGATTAAGATTTTCAGGTCGGATAATGGAGGAGAGTACACAGGAAGTGCATTCAAGTATCATCTAGCCCAGCATGGTATCTTACATCAAACGAGCTGCCCTTACACTCCACAGCAGAATGGCGTTGCTGAGAGGAAGAATAGGCATCTCATGGAGGTGGCAAGAACGATGATGCTCCAATCAAGAGTACCTAAACGGTTCTGGAGTGATGCTGTGGTTACTGCTTGTTATCTGATCAACAGGACACCAACTCTGGTATTGAAAGGGAAGTCTCCATTTGAGGTTTTGAACAAGTACAAGCCGTCTTTGGAACACTTGAGAGTCTTTGGCTGTTTGTGTTATGTGATGGTGCCCGGGGAGTTCAGAAACAAACTTGAAGCTAGAAGTGGAAAAGCAATGTTCATTGGATACTCTACTACACAGAAAGGGTATAAATGCTATGATCCAGACACAAGGAAAGTGGCTGTATCAAGGGAAGTGAAGTTCATTGAGGAAAGAGGATACTATGAGGAGCAGAATCAAGAGGAGTTACGGGATCTTACCTCAGATAGAGCAGCTACTCTAAGGATAATCTTGGAAGGTCTTGGGATTGGTACCCAGGATACGAATGGTGGGTCATCTAGATCAGGGACAGCTACATCAAAGGAAGCTGCAGCAGATCAGTATCAAGCGTCTCATAATCATGATCATGAGGGGGGCAGTGAATCACCAGTTCTAAATCAAGATGAGAACTCTCTTCATGATCATGATGATGAGAGGGAACAAGAAGAACGTCAGGAGAGTGATCATGAGGCAGATCAGAATGCAAGATCAGAGGAAATGGAAGAGGATAGTGGAGTGGTTCCGGGTTCAACACCAGTTCCAGCACCGGCTCCAGCACCAGTTCCAGCACCAGTTCCAGCACCAGTTCCAGCACCAGTTCCAGCCTTGAGGAGAAGTGAGAGGGTTAGGAGAGACCCATCCAACTGGGTCAATACCAGAGTTTACTACAATGCCCAAGCCGTTGAACATCCGTCCCAAACCGTTTGCTCATTTGCTGAATATCCAAAAGAACACTACAGCTTCATGGTGAGCCTTGATGAAAGCTATGTGCCAAGGAGTTATGAGGAAGCCGTATTGATTCAAGAGTGGAGAGATTCAGTAAACGCTGAGGCTGAAGCCATGATCAAGAATGATACATGGTATGAGAGTGAGTTACCAAAGGGAAAGAAAGCGGTATCAAGTAGATGGATCTTCACTATCAAGTACAAACCTGATGGAACAATTGATAGGAGGAAGACACGCTTGGTGGCAAGAGGGTTTACACAAACTTATGGTGAAGATTATGTGGATACGTTTGCTCCGGTTGCTAAACTACACACAGTGAGGATTATACTAGCTCTTGCTGTGAACCTTGGGTGGGATCTTTGGCAAATGGATGTGAAGAATGCGTTCTTACAAGGAGAACTTGAAGATGAAGTCTATATGTTGCCTCCTCCGGGTCTAGAGCACTTAGTGAAGAAGGGGAATGTACTGAGACTTAAGAAAGCTATCTACGGTCTAAAGCAATCACCAAGGGCATGGTATCACAAGCTGAGCACCACACTGAATGGAAGAGGGTTTGTGAAATCCGAGCTTGATCATACCTTGTTCACGTTAACAACACCAAGAGGGATTGTGGCTTTGCTAGTGTATGTTGATGATATCATCATCACAGGGAGCGACAAGGAGGAGATACAAGCAACTAAAGGGTTCTTAAAGTCAGTGTTTGATATCAAGGACTTGGGGGAGATGAAGTACTTTCTTGGTATTGAGTTGTGCAGATCAAGGGAAGGATTATTCATCTCTCAAAGGAAGTATGTTATTGATCTTCTAAAGGAAGCCGGAGCCTATGGAGGAAAGACGGCTAAAATGCCCATGGAAGATGGGTATAAGGCTCCACGTGAGGGGGAGATTGAAGACAGTAAACCTTTCCATGATCCAAAGCTATATAGAAAGCTTGTGGGCAAGCTCATCTACCTAACCATCACACGGCCAGACATTTGCTTTGCGGTTAACCAAGTAAGCCAGCATATGCAAGTGCCAAAGGAGCACCATTGGCGTATGGTTGAGAGATTACTCATGTATCTCAATGGGACACCAGATCAAGGAGTGTGGATGGGATGTAATGGAAGCACTGAAGTGGTAGGCTATTGTGATGCAGATTGGGCTGGTGATCGAGCAGATAGGAGATCTACAACTGGGTACTGCACATTTATTGGTGGAAACCTTGTGACATGGAAGAGTAAGAAACAAAAGGTGGTGTCTTGTTCAAGTGCTGAAGCTGAGTATAGGGCAATGCTTAAGCTCACCAACGAGTTGGTATGGATCAAAGGGATACTGAAGCACTTGGAGATTGTGCAAGTTAACCCTATGACCATGCATTGTGATAATCAAGCAGCCATTCACATAGCATCCAACTCAGTGTTTCATGAGAGAACCAAGCACATAGAAGTGGATTGTCATAAGGTGAGGCAGATGATTGTTCTTGGGGTGATCTTACCGTGCTATACAAGGAGTGAGGATCAGTTGGCAGATGTGTTTACTAAGGCAGCAAGGCAAAAGACAATGGAGTCCATTCACATAAGATTGGGGCTCATTGATCTTTCGCCTAAGGGATGATAGGATATCTATACACTCTCCTGATCATGAGATCTTTACTCTTTTTCCCTTATCAAGGTTTTATCCCAAAGTTGGGTTTTCCTTGGTAAGGTTTTTAATGAGGAAGATCTCATGGTCCTTCCAAGCAAGACTTGTTCCACATGGTCAAGCTTGAGGGGGAGTGTTAAGATGTAGTGAATAAGGAGAGTGTGATTTATGTGTGGAGGAAGAGTTATGGAGGGTTGGAAGCTTTGTGTAGAGTTTGGGAGCATTTGGAGAATGGTGCAAAGTGAGGGAGGTCTGTACGGACCGTACGGACTGTACGGATCCGGTACGGACTGAGCCGAGGTTGCGGGAAGGTCTTAAGAGGTGAAATGGTCGATGTGCAAAAATAGGGCGAGACGGTACGGCCAGTACGGACAGGCAGTCCGTACCGTGTACCGTACCGCAACCCCTCGACCATTTACCATTTATCTTACCCGGGTAAATGGTAACTGGACCAAGCGCCTTTACCTCTATGATCCGACCGTTGCAAAGGAAGAAAGGAAGAGCTCTGACAGCCTGGCAAGGTCTGGCAAGGAATCAGCATCTTTGGTTAGATGCCAAAGCGTGTGGAGCTTCCCATTGGCTGAAAGCAAAGAGACGCTCCTCCCCGGTTTGACCACACACGGTTCCAATAGTGCATTGTGTCGAAAACCCTTGTAACCCTCTCCATATATATTTGTAAACTCTCTCTCATTAATGTTAAGCAAGTTTTGAGTCTCTCTAAGTCTTTGGTTACTATTTGAAACCCTTAGTCTCTAAATCTCTTTTATTAGTCTTAATCTCTCAATCTTTACCAAATCTCTCTTAAATACTCAGATTTATACAAAAATATCAATTAGAAAGTTGAAGAAACTGTCATCTCTACAAACAGGGTAAACTGGAATCATTTGGGTCCAAAGTGGGATAACTTCTTAATCCTAGGTCCTATGATGTTGATTCAACTTCAGGGTGATTCTAAACTGATTAATGAGTCAGGATAAAGATTCTTATATCCGGATTCATTCAGGTTTGATTACACTCATGTAGAAACTTCTATATCTACAAACTGGTAAACTGGAATCACATGGGTCCAATGTGGGATAACTTCTTAATCCTAGCTCCTATGATATTGATTCAACTTCAGGGTGATTCTAAACTGATTAATGAGTCAGGGAAAAGCTTCTTATATCCGGATTCATTCAGGTTTGATTACAATCATGTTGAAACTTCCATATCTACAAACTGGGTAAACTGGAATCACTTGGGTCCAAAGTGGGATAACTTCTTAATCCTAGCTCCTATGATATTGATTCAACTTCAGGGTGATTTATGAACTGCTTAAAGTGTCAGGATATAGATTCTTATATCCGGATTCATTCAGGTATGATTAGAAAGTTGAAGAAACTGCCATCTCTACAAACAGGGTAAACTGGAATCATTTGGGTCCAAAGTGGGATAACTTCTTAATCCTAGCTCCTATGATGTTTATTCAACTTCAGGGTGATTCTAAACTGATTAATGAGCCAGGGTAAAGCTTCTTATATCCGGATTCATTCAGGTTTGATTACAAACATGTAGAAACTTCCATATCTACAAACTGGGTAAACTGGAATCACATGGTTCCAAAGTTGGATAACTTCTTAATCCTAGCTCCTATGATATTGATTCAACTTCAGGGTGATACTAAACTGATTAAAGTGTCAGGATATAGATTCTTATATCCGGATTCATTCAGGTATGATTAGAAACTTGAAGAAACTGCCATATCTACAAACATGGAAAACTGGAATCATTTGGGTCCAAAGTGGGATAACTTCTTAATCCTAGCGCCTATGATATTGATTAAACTTCAGGGTGATTCTAAACTGATTAATGAGTCAGTATAAAGCTTCTTATATACGGATTCATTCAGGTTTGATTACAATCATGTAGAAACTTCCATATCTACAAACTGGGTAAACTGGAATCACTTGGATCAAAAATGGGATAACTTCTTAATCCTAGCTCCTATGATATTGATTTAACTTCAGGGTGATTCTAAACTGATTAATGAGTCAGGATAAAGGTTCTTATATCCGGATTCATTCAGGTTTGATTACAATCATGTAGAAACTTCCATATCTACAAACTGGGTAAACTGGAATCACTTGGGTCCAAAGTGGGATAACTTCTTAATCCTAGCTCCTATCATATTGATTCAACTTCAGGGTGATTCTGAACTGATTAAAGTGTCAGGATATAGATTCTTATATCCGGATTCATTAAGGTATGATTAGAAAGTTGAAAAAACTGCCATCTCTACAAACAGGGTAAACTGGAATCATTTGGGTCCAAAGTGGGATAACTTCTTAATCCTAGCTCCTATGATGTTTATTCAACTTCAGGGTGATTATAAACTGATTAATGAGCCAGGGTAAAGCTTCTTATATCCGGATTCATTCAGGTTTGATTACAATCATGTAGAAACTTCCATATCTACAAACTGGGTAAACTGGAATCACATGGGTCCAAAGTGGGATAACTTCTTAATTCTAGCTCCTATGATATTGATTTAACTTCAGGGTGATTCTAAACTGATTATTGAGTCAGGATAAAGCTTCTTATATCCGGATTCATTCAGGTTTGATTACAAACATGTAGAAACTTCCATATCTACAAACTGGGTAAACTGGAATCACATGGTTCCAAAGTTGGATAACTTCTTAATCCTAGCTCCTATGATGTTGATTCAACTTCAGGGTGATTCTAAACTGATTAATGAATCAGGATAAAGCTTCTTATATCCGGATTCATTCAGGTTTGGTTACAATCATGTAGAAACTTCCATATCTACAAACTGGATAAACTGGAATCACATGGGTCCAAAGTGGGATAACTTCTTAATTCTAGCTCCTATGATATTGATTTAACTTCAGGGTGATTCTAAACTGATTATTGAGTCAGGATAAAGCTTCTTATATCCGGATTCATTCAGGTTTGATTACAAACATGTAGAAACTTCCATATCTACAAACTGGGTAAACTGGAATCACATGGTTCCAAAGTTGGATAACTTCTTAATCCTAGCTCCTATGATATTGATTCAACTTCAGGGTGATTCTAAACTGATTAAAGTTTCAGGATATAGATTCTTATATCCGGATTCATTCAGGTATGATTAGAAACTTGAAGAAACTGCCATATCTACAAACAGGGAAAACTGAAATCATTTGGGTCCAAAGTGGGATAACTTCTTAATCCTAGCTACTATGATATTGATTAAACTTCAGGGTGATTCTAAACTGATTAATGTCAGTATAAAGCTTCTTATATCCGGATTCATTAAGGTATGATTAGAAAGTTGAAGAAACTGCCATCTCTACAAACAGGGTAAACTGGAATCATTTGGGTCCAAAGTGGGATAACTTCTTAATCCTAGGTCCTATGATGTTGATTCAACTTCAGGGTGATTCTAAACTGATTAATGAGTCAGGATAAAGATTCTTATATCCGGATTCATTCAGGTTTGATTACACTCATGTAGAAACTTCTATATCTACAAACTGGTAAACTGGAATCACATGGGTCCAATGTGGGATAACTTCTTAATCCTAGCTCCTATGATATTGATTCAACTTCAGGGTGATTCTAAACTGATTAATGAGTCAGGGAAAAGCTTCTTATATCCGGATTCATTCAGGTTTGATTACAATCATGTAGAAACTTCCATATCTACAAACTGGGTAAACTGGAATCACTTGGGTCCAAAGTGGGATAACTTCTTAATCCTAGCTCCTATGATATTGATTCAACTTCAGGGTGATTCTAAACTTATTAAAGTGTCAGGATATAGATTATTATATCCGGATTCATTCAGGTATGATTAGAAAGTTGAAGAAACTGTCATATCTACAAACAGGGAAAACTGAATCATTTGGGTCCAAAGTGGGATAACTTCTTAATCCTAGCTCCTATGATGTTGATTCAACTTCAGGGTGATTCTAAACTTATTAATGAATCAGGATAAAGCTTCTTATATCTGGATTCATTCAGGTTTGATTACAATCATGTAGAAACTTCCATATCTACAAACTGGGTAAACTGGAATCACATGGGTCCAAAGTGGGATAACTTCTTAATCCTAGCTCCTATGATATTGATTCAACTTCAGGGTGATTCTAAACTGATTAAAGTGTCAGGATATAGATTCTTATATCCGGATTCATTCAGGTATGATTAGAAACTTGAAGAAACTGCCATATCTACGAACAGGGTAAACTGGAATCATTTAGGTCCAAAGTGGGATAACTTTTTAATCCTAGCTCCTATGATGTTGATTCAACTTCAGGGCGATTCTAAACTGATTAATGAGTCAGGGTAAAACTTCTTATATCCGGATTCATTCAGGTTTGATTAAAATCATGTAGAAACTTCAATATCTACAAACTGGGTAAACTGGAATCACTTGGGTCCAAAGTGGGATAACTTCTTAATCCTAGCTCCTATGATATTGATTCAACTTCAGGGTGATTCTAAACTGATTAAAGTGTCAGGATATAGATTCTTATATCCGGATTCATTCAGGTATGATTAGAGAGTTGAAGAAACTGCCATCTCTACAAACAGGGTAAACTGGAATCATTTGGGTCCAAAGTGGGATAACTTCTTAATCCTAGCTCCTATGATGTTTATTCAACTTCAGGGTGATTCTAAACTGATTAATGAGCCAGGGTAAAGCTTCTTATATCCGGATTCATTCAGGATTGATTACAATCATGTAGAAACTTCCATATCTACAAACTGGGTAAACTGGAATCACATGGGTCCAAAGTGGGATAACTTCTTAATTCTAGCTCCTATGATATTGATTTAACTTCAGGGTGATTCTAAACTGATTATTGAGTCAGGATAAAGCTTCTTATATCCGGATTCATTCAGGTTTGATTACAAACATGTGGAAACTTCCATATTTACAAACTGGGTAAACTGGAATCACATGGTTCCAAAGTTGGATAACTTCTTAATCCTAGCTCATATGATATTGATTCAACTTCAGGGTGATTCTAAACTGATTAAAGTGTCAGGATATAGATTCTTATATCCGGATTCATTCAGGTATGATTAGAAACTTGAAGAAACTGCCATATCTACAAACAGGGAAAACTGAAATCATTTGGGTCCAAAGTGGGATAACTTCTTAATCCTAGCTACTATGATATTGATTAAACTTCAGGGTGATTCTAAACTGATTAATGAGTCAGTATAAAGCTTCTTATATCCGGATTCATTAAGGTATGATTAGAAAGTTGAAGAAACTGTCATCTCTACAAACAGGGTAAACTGGAATCATTTGGGTCCAAAGTGGGATAACTTCTTAATCCTAGGTCCTATGATGTTGATTCAACTTCAGGGTGATTCTAAACTGATTAATGAGTCAGGATAAAGATTCTTATATCCGGATTCATTCAGGTTTGATTACACTCATGTAGAAACTTCTATATCTACAAACTGGTAAACTGGAATCACATGGGTCCAATGTGGGATAACTTCTTAATCCTAGCTCCTATGATATTGATTCAACTTCAGGGTGATTCTAAACTGATTAATGAGTCAGGGAAAAGCTTCTTATATCCGGATTCATTCAGGTTTGATTACAATCATGTTGAAACTTCCATATCTACAAACTGGGTAAACTGGAATCACTTGGGTCCAAAGTGGGATAACTTCTTAATCCTAGCTCCTATGATATTGATTCAACTTCAGGGTGATTTATAAACTGCTTAAAGTGTCAGGATATAGATTCTTATATCCGGATTCATTCAGGTATGATTAGAAAGTTGAAGAAACTGCCATCTCTACAAACAGGGTAAACTGGAATCATTTGGGTCCAAAGTGGGATAACTTCTTAATCCTAGCTCCTATGATGTTTATTCAACTTCAGGGTGATTCTAAACTGATTAATGAGCCAGGGTAAAGCTTCTTATATCCGGATTCATTCAGGTTTGATTACAAACATGTAGAAACTTCCATATCTACAAACTGGGTAAACTGGAATCACATGGTTCCAAAGTTGGATAACTTCTTAATCCTAGCTCCTATGATATTGATTCAACTTCAGGGTGATACTAAACTGATTAAAGTGTCAGGATATAGATTCTTATATCCGGATTCATTCAGGTATGATTAGAAACTTGAAGAAACTGCCATATCTACAAACATGGAAAACTGGAATCATTTGGGTCCAAAGTGGGATAACTTCTTAATCCTAGCGCCTATGATATTGATTAAACTTCAGGGTGATTCTAAACTGATTAATGAGTCAGTATAAAGCTTCTTATATACGGATTCATTCAGGTTTGATTACAATCATGTAGAAACTTCCATATCTACAAACTGGGTAAACTGGAATCACTTGGATCAAAAATGGGATAACTTCTTAATCCTAGCTCCTATGATATTGATTTAACTTCAGGGTGATTCTAAACTGATTAATGAGTCAGGATAAAGGTTCTTATATCCGGATTCATTCAGGTTTGATTACAATCATGTAGAAACTTCCATATCTACAAACTGGGTAAACTGGAATCACTTGGGTCCAAAGTGGGATAACTTCTTAATCCTAGCTCCTATCATATTGATTCAACTTCAGGGTGATTCTGAACTGATTAAAGTGTCAGGATATATATTCTTATATCCGGTTTCATTAAGGTATGATTAGAAAGTTGAAAAAACTGCCATCTCTACAAACAGGGTAAACTGGAATCATTTGGGTCCAAAGTGGGATAACTTCTTAATCCTAGCTCCTATGATGTTTATTCAACTTCAGGGTGATTCTAAACTGATTAATGAGCCAGGGTAAAGCTTCTTATATCCGGATTCATTCAGGTTTGATTACAATCATGTAGAAACTTCCATATCTACAAACTGGGTAAACTGGAATCACATGGGTCCAAAGTGGGATAACTTCTTAATTCTAGCTCCTATGATATTGATTTAACTTCAGGGTGATTCTAAACTGATTATTGAGTCAGGATAAAGCTTCTTATATCCGGATTCATTCAGGTTTGATTACAAACATGTAGAAACTTCCATATCTACAAACTGGGTAAACTGGAATCACATGGTTCCAAAGTTGGATAACTTCTTAATCCTAGCTCCTATGATATTGATTCAACTTCAGGGTGATTCTAAACTGATTAAAGTGTCAGGATATAGATTCTTATATCCGGATTCATTCAGGTATGATTAGAAACTTTAAGAAACTGCCATCTCTACAAACAGGGTAAACTGGAATCATTTGGGTCCAAAGTGGGATAACTTCTTAATCCTAGGTCCTATGATGTTGATTCAACTTCAGGGTGATTCTAAACTGATTAATGAGTCAGGATAAAGATTCTTATATCCGGATTCATTCAGGTTTGATTACACTCATGTA
>JABCMI010000375.1:0-22234 GCA_026261945.1 Hirschfeldia incana
CCAATCCACACACTTGCTGGCTCTCCTGGTGTCTCTTGCTGGTTCTGCTCCTGGTCTTGGTTCTCCTCATCAGTAGCCTCCTCATCAGTGTCACTCAGCTCCTCCTCAAGGTCTCTGGTCATGGCTACACCATCCCCTCCTCCTTTAAAAGGATTTGACCTCAAATCCAAGCTTTGTATGATGATAGAACCTTGATCACTCAACACCAGATTGCATGATGTGGCCTTGAGAGATATCCTCACTTCTCCAATCTTTCCAAGGTCAAATACAAAGCTCTGCAATCTTTTCTCATGTCTCAATAACATCTTGGAACTTTTCTCAAGGCATGTAGCTTCTAAGGTAGATGATTCCTCCACTTTGTTGAGTTTAAAGCTGTCTGCTTCTCTCCAGGATGATACTACACACGTCCTGCACATTAACATGAGACCATGTACTCTCAGTTTAACCTTCTTCTGGTCAGGTGGTCGTGTGGTTTTGTCCCCATACTCATCCTCCAGTTCTGGCTCCCCTTTAACCACCACTACTTCCTGTTTATCTCTTCTCAGCTTGTTCTGATCAGTTATGAAGCTGATAAAGGATGTGTTGCCTCCTGTTCTTCCTCTATGATTACTGAAGCTAGTTAGAATCACTCCATCCTCTCTCCCTTCAAAAATATTTGACCTCAAATCTTGTTCTTTAGGAGTGAATGAACCCTGCAAATCAAGCTTGTATGAAACTGTTTTCTGACCCAGAAAATTGTTACTCCTTCTACCAACACTGAAGCTTCCTCCTGGTTCAAAAACAACTTGCTGCAAGCCCTTAACAACTCTCAGATGCTCCACTAAACTGAATTGAAGACATCCCATTGATCTGATCATTATATCACAAGATAAGGTCTTAAAGTTATCACCTTGCTCAACTATTGAAAGCACCACTTCAGAGGCTTTAGGTGACCCTCCAAGAGCTCCACCTTCTTGTTTTTCTTGGTCAGGCACGTGATCACACTCAACATATGCTACCTCCTCTTGTTTCAGGCAAAGAGGTGTCAGCTCTAGTTCACTTTGATGGCTCTCCTCACTTTGTTTTATTTGTGCATCTACTACAGAATGTTGCAGCTTTTCCTCAGGTGATTGTATGTCAGGGGGTTTCAATGTATCAAAATCTAGCCACCTTTGCTGATCTTGTACTATAGCACTGACTGCTTGTTGTATCTCCTGCCTGATTACATCTTGAAACTTTTGGTTCTGCAAATAACCAAATTGATGGATTTTCTTTTGATCCCCACGACCATAACAGACCTTTGGCTCATCTATGGATGTTTTAGGGCGTGCCCTAACTGACTTTGATTGGCTCTGGAACCTTTCCAAGTCAGGTTGACCATACCTCTTGGCTACAAATCTTTTCTTCATGACAGCCTTCATCTCATACCAAGAAGAAATCTGTTGCTCTCCATATTTTCTCCTAGTAGTAGCTGTCTGATACCACCAATCAAGTGCATAACCACATAAACCAGTAGATGCTAATTGAGCCTGCTTCTTTGCTGTGTACCTCTGACACTTAATAATTAAATCCATCTCCTTTTCCCATTCTAGATATGTATCAGGATCAAAATCTCCATAGAAGAGTGGAATATGGATCTGTTTTTTTTCTTCTTTGCAACTCCTTTGTTGCTTTGCGCTCAGCCATCTCTTCATGGTTTCTTTTGATTTCAAAACACATAAGAGACTGCTGGATATGATATATTTCGTGATCTTGAGTTAAAACTTCAAACCCTAACCTTCAAGTGGCTCTGATACCACTTGGTGCAGCCCTGGTATGGCTGTCTCTTCCTGGATCACTTGAAGGGGGCGTGGGTGGATGATAGATGATGATATGATCCTCTCCTCAGAGTTATGTGATGCTCTAAAGATGGCTTTCTGCTCCACTGACACAGGATCACCCTGCTTAGTGTCTAGAATGGATTACAGAGATAATCCTTGCAATCAGAGAATCAAAGACTCAATTTGTATCAAGGCTTGTGGTTTGATGTGGGACACAAGAGATATGGCTCTTCTCTTGATACTCCAAGGCTTCTGATCTAGATATGACACACCAAATCAGAGAACCCAAGCTGGATATTACACACCAGCAGAATTGAGAGAAAACTCAAAACAAGAGATAAAAAATGTCGATTCAAAGTTCTCTCTCTCTTGGCTGCTGCCATGAGTTTTAAAACAAAAACAAGGTTTACCCTAATCAATTTGGTTAACCAAAAACGAAATCCCCTTCTAATCCCAATTAAAATTGGTTTACTAATCCTAATTGTCTCTGGTTTAAATTAAATAAAAAGCCCAATAACCAGAAATATTACAATTGAATCAAATTGAACCAACATGCTGGTTTGTCTTGGTTATCTTCCTTGTAAAGACCACCCATGAAATTGGCTAAGTGTAGAAGCCTCTCCTCTTGTGCTTTCAGCCTTGATCTAGTCATTGGTCCAATCCACACACTTGCTGGCTCTCCTGGTGTCTCTTGCTGGTTCTGCTCCTGGTCTTGGTTCTCCTCATCAGTAGCCTCCTCATCAGTGTCACTCAGCTCCTCCTCAAGGTCTCTGGTCATGGCTACACCAAAACCTGAATGAATCCGGATATAAGAAGCTTTACCCTGACTCATTAATCAGTATAGAATCACCCTGAAGTTGAATCAATATCATAGGAGCTAGGATAAAGAAGTTATCCCACTTTGGACCCAAATGATTCCAGTTGATTATCCCACTTCAGGATAAGAAGCTTTATCCTAACTCATTATTCAGTTTAGAATCACCCTGAAGTTGAATCAATATCATAGGAGCTAGGATTAAGAAGTTATCCCACTTTGGACCCAAGTGATTCCAATTTACCCGGTTTGTAGATATGGCAGTTTCTTCAAGCTCTAATCAAACCTGAATGTATCCGGATATAAGAAGCATTATCCTGACTCATAATCAGTTTATAATAAACCTGAAGTTGAATCAATATCATAGGAGCTAGGATTAAGAAGTTATCCCACTTTGGACCCCAATGATTCCAGTTTACCTGGTTTGTAGATATGGCAGTTTCTTCAAGTTTCTGATCAAACCTGAATGAATCCGGATATATGAAGCTTTATCCTGACTCATTAATCAGTTTAGAATCACGCTGAAGTTGAATTAATATCATAGGAGCTAGGATTAAGAAGTTATCCCACTTTGGACCCAAATGATTTCAGTTTACCCTGATTGTAGATATGACAGTTTCTTCAAATTTCTAATCAAACCTGAATGAATCCGGATATAAGAAGCTTTATCCTGACTCATTAATCAGTTTATAATCATCCTGAAGTTGAATCAATATCATAGGAGCTAGGATAAAGAAGTTATCCCACTTTGGACCCAAATGATTCAAGTTTACCTTGTTTGTAGAGATGGCAGTTTCTTCAAGTTTCTGATCAAACCTGAATGTATCCGGATATAAGAAGCTTTATCCATACTCATTAATCAGTTTAGAATCACCCTGAAGTTGAATCAATATTGTAGGAGCTAGGATTAAGAAGTTATCCCACTTTGGACCCAAATTATTCCAGTTTACCCGGTTTGTAGATATGGCAGTTTCTTCAAATTTCTGATCAAACCTGAATGAATCCGGATATAAGAAGCTTTATCCTGACTCATTAATCAGTTTAGAATCACCCCGAAGTTGAATCAAAATCATAGGAGCTAGGATTAAGAAGTTATCCCACTTTGGACCCAAATGATTCCAGTTTACCCGGTTTGTAGATATGGCAGTTTCTTCAAGTTTCTGATCAAACCTGAATGAATCCGGATATAAGAAGCTTTAACCTGACTCAATTATCTGTTTAGAATCACCCTGAAGTTGAATCAATATCATAGGAGCTAGGATTAAGAAGTTATCCCACTTTGGACCCAAATGATTCCAGTTTATCCTGTTTGTAGATATGACAGTTTCTTCAAGTTTCTGATCAAACCTGAATGAATCCGGATATAAGAAGTTTTATCCTGACTCATTAATCAGTTTAGAATCACCCTGAAGTTGAATCAATATCATAGGAGCTAGGATTAAGAAGTTATCCCACTTTGGACCCAAATGATTATTCCAGTTTACCCTGTTTATAGATATGGCAGTTTCTTCAAGTTTCTGATCAAACCTGAATGAATATGGATATAAGATGCTTTATCCTGACTCATTAATCAGTTTAGAATCACCCTGAAGTTGAATCAAAATCATAGGAGCTAGGATTAAGAAGTTATCCCACTTTGGACCAAAATGATTCCAGTTTACCCTGTTTGTAGATATGGCAGTTTCTTCAAGTTTCTGATCAAACCTGAATGAATCCGGATATAAAAAGCTTTATCCTGACTCATTAATCAGTTTAGAATCACCCTGAAGTTTAATCAATATAATAGGAGCTAGTACTAAGAAGTTATCCCACTTTGGACCCATGTGATTCCAGTTTACCCGGTTTGTAGATATGGCAGTTTCTTCAAGGTTCTAATCAAACATGAATGAATCCAGATATAAGAAGCTTTATCCTGACTCATTAATCAGTTTAGAATCACCCTGAAGTTGAATCAATATCATAGGAGCTAGGATTAAGAAGTTATCCCACTTTGGACCCAAATGATTCCAGTTTACCCTGTTTGTAGATATGGCAGTTTCTTCAAGTTTCTGATCAAACCTGAATGAATCCGGATATAAGAAGCTTTATCCTGACTCATTAATCAGTTTAGAATCACCTTGAAGTTGAATCAATATCATAGGAGCTAGGATTAAGAAGTTATCCCACTTTGGACCCAAATGATTCCAGTTTACCCTGTTTGTAGATATAACAGTTTCTTCAAGTTTCTGATCAAACCTGAATGAATCCGGATATAAGAAGCTTTATCCTGACTCATTAATCAGTATAGAATCACCCTGAAGTTGAATCAATATCATAGGAGCTAGGATAAAGAAGTTATCCCACTTTGGACCCAAATGATTCCAGTTGATTATCCCACTTCAGGATAAGAAGCTTTATCCTGACTCATTATTCAGTTTAGAATCACCCTGAAGTTGAATCAATATCATAGGAGCTAGGATTAAGAAGTTATCCCACTTTGGACCCAAGTGATTCCAATTTACCCGGTTTGTAGATATGGTAGTTTCTTCAAGCTTCTAATCAAACCTGAATGTATCCGGATATAAGAAGCATTATCCTGACTCATAATCAGTTTATAATAAACCTGAAGTTGAATCAATATCATAGGAGCTAGGATTAAGAAGTTATCCCACTTTGGACCCCAATGATTCCAGTTTACCTGGTTTGTAGATATGGCAGTTTCTTCAAGTTTCTGATCAAACCTGAATGAATCCGGATATATGAAGCTTTATCCTGACTCATTAATCAGTTTAGAATCCCGCTGAAGTTGAATTAATATCATAGGAGCTAGGATTAAGAAGTTATCCCACTTTGGACCCAAATGATTTAAGTTTACCCTGTTTGTAGATATGACAGTTTCTTCAAATTTCTAATCAAACCTGAATGAATTCGGATATAAGAAGCTTTATCCTGACTCATTAATCAGTTTATAATCACCCTGAAGTTGAATCAATATCATAGGAGCTAGGATAAAGAAGTTATCCCACTTTGGACCCAAATGATTCAAGTTTACCCTGTTTGTAGAGATGGCAGTTTCTTCAAGTTTCTGATCAAACATGAATGTATCCGGATATAAGAAGCTTTATCCATACTCATTAATCAGTTTAGAATCTGTTTAGAATCACCCTGAAGTTGAATCAATATCATAGGAGCTAGGATTAAGAAGTTATCCCACTTTGGACCCAAATGATTCCAGTTTATCCTGTTTGTAGATATGACAGTTTCTTCAAGTTTCTGATCAAACCTGAATGAATCCGGATATAAGAAGTTTTATCCTGACTCATTAATCAGTTTAGAATCACCCTGAAGTTGAATCAATATCATAGGAGCTAGGATTAAGAAGTTATCCCACTTTGGACCCAAATGATTATTCCAGTTTACCCTGTTTATAGATATGGCAGTTTCTTCAAGTTTCTGATCAAACCTGAATGAATATGGATATAAGATGCTTTATCCTGACTCATTAATCAGTTTAGAATCACCCTGAAGTTGAATCAAAATCATAGGAGCTAGGATTAAGAAGTTATCCCACTTTGGACCAAAATGATTCCAGTTTACCCTGTTTGTAGATATGGCAGTTTCTTCAAGTTTCTGATCAAACCTGAATGAATCCGGATATAAAAAGCTTTATCCTGACTCATTAATCAGTTTAGAATCACCCTGAAGTTTAATCAATATAATAGGAGCTAGTACTAAGAAGTTATCCCACTTTGGACCCATGTGATTCCAGTTTACCCGGTTTGTAGATATGGCAGTTTCTTCAAGGTTCTAATCAAACATGAATGAATCCAGATATAAGAAGCTTTATCCTGACTCATTGATCAGTTTAGAATCACCCTGAAGTTGAATCAATATCATAGGAGCTAGGATTAAGAAGTTATCCCACTTTGGACCCAAATGATTCCAGTTTACCCTGTTTGTAGATATGGCAGTTTCTTCAAGTTTCTGATCAAACCTGAATGAATCCGGATATAAGAAGCTTTATCCTGACTCATTAATCAGTTTAGAATCACCTTGAAGTTGAATCAATATCATAGGAGCTAGGATTAAGAAGTTATCCCACTTTGGACCCAAATGATTCCAGTTTACCCTGTTTGTAGATATAACAGTTTCTTCAAGTTTCTGATCAAACCTGAATGAATCCGGATATAAGAAGCTTTATCCTGACTCATTAATCAGTATAGAATCACCCTGAAGTTGAATCAATATCATAGGAGCTAGGATAAAGAAGTTATCCCACTTTGGACCCAAATGATTCCAGTTGATTATCCCACTTCAGGATAAGAAGCTTTATCCTGACTCATTATTCAGTTTAGAATCACCCTGAAGTTGAATCAATATCATAGGAGCTAGGATTAAGAAGTTATCCCACTTTGGACCCAAGTGATTCCAAGTTTACCCGGTTTGTAGATATGGTAGTTTCTTCAAGCTTCTAATCAAACCTGAATGTATCCGGATATAAGAAGCATTATCCTGACTCATAATCAGTTTATAATAAACCTGAAGTTGAATCAATATCATAGGAGCTAGGATTAAGAAGTTATCCCACTTTGGACCCCAATGATTCCAGTTTACCCTGGTTTCTAGATATGGCAGTTTCTTCAAGTTTCTGATCAAACCATGAATGAATCCGGATATATGAAGCTTTATCCTGACTCATTAATCAGTTTAGAATCCCGCTGAAGTTGAATTAATATCATAGGAGCTAGGATTAAGAAGTTATCCCACTTTGGACCCAAATGATTTAAGTTTACCCTGTTTGTAGATATGACAGTTTCTTCAAATTTCTAATCAAACCTGAATGAATTCGGATATAAGAAGCTTTATCCTGACTCATTAATCAGTTTATAATCACCCTGAAGTTGAATCAATATCATAGGAGCTAGGATAAAGAAGTTATCCCACTTTGGACCCAAATGATTCAAGTTTACCCTGTTTGTAGAGATGGCAGTTTCTTCAAGTTTCTGATCAAACATGAATGTATCCGGATATAAGAAGCTTTATCCATACTCATTAATCAGTTTAGAATCACCCTGAAGTTGAATCAATATCGTAGGAGCTAGGATTAAGAAGTTATCCCACTTTGGACCCAAATGATTCCAGTTTACCCGGTTTGTAGATATGGCAGTTTCTTCAAATTTCTGATCAAACCTGAATGAATCCGGATATAAGAAGCTTTATCCTGACTCATTAATCAGTTTAGAATCACCCCGAAGTTGAATCAATATCATAGGAGCTAGGATTAAGAAGTTATCCCACTTTGGACCCAAATGATTCTAGTTTACCCGGTTTGTAGATATGGCAGTTTCTTCAAGTTTCTGATCAAACCTGAATGAATCCGGATATAAGAAGCTTTAACCTGACTCAATTATCTGTTTAGAATCACCCTGAAGTTGAATCAATATCATAGGAGCTAGGATTAAGAAGTTATCCCACTTTGGACCCAAATGATTCCAGTTTATCCTGTTTGTAGATATGACCGTTTCTTCAAGTTTCTGATCAAACCTGAATGAATCCGGATATAAAAAGATTTATCCTGACTCATTAATCAGTATAGAATCACCCTGAAGTTGAATCAATATCATAGGAGCTAGGATTAAGAAGTTATCCCACTTTGGACCCAAATGATTATTCCAGTTTACCCTGTTTGTAGATATGGCAGTTTTTTCAAGTTTCTGATCAAACCTGAATGAATATGGATATAAGAAGCTTTATCCTGACTCATTAATCAGTTTAGAATCACCCTGAAGTTGAATCAAAATCATAGGAGCTAGGATTAAGAAGTTATTGAGATTTTTACAGAGATCTCTACTCTAGATGTGTTTGTGTGTAATAAGAGAGTGTTTGATGATTGTAGAGAGAGATTAGGGAAAAGATTAAAAGGAAGACTATAAGATTAAGAGATTAGAGGAACAAGATTAGAGATTGGTAACAAGATTAAGAACAAGATTAAGAACAAGACTTTAGATTGATGAAGGAGGAGGGGAAACCCCACTCTCTCTCTTAAGGATTACAAAACGAGTTTAAGAGGCTTATATATGCCTTTACACTTTGTAACTCATAAAACCCTAAGAATAAAGATAAGACATGAAGGGTAGAGATGTTCTGATTTGAATGGACGACCTGGATCAGTCTTGATGGTCTTTGCAAGCTGTATGATGATTGGCTGAGGCAGATCATGCTCCTGATTGGTTCCCTTAAGGCTCCCATGAACCTTGTTCACAAAGATGGCTAGATACATGGTCAAGGCTGCTTTTCCTTTACAGCTCTAAGACAGCCTGTCTTTGACCATGCCCTAGCTCTCCCTTATCCACACATGGTCACAAGATAACTCAGGTTTGTCTCCTCTTGTGCCCTAAGTTTGCACATCTCAATATCAGGTTGATCCGGAACAAGTACGGTCGATGGTACGGACCGCCTGTCCGTACCTCGCCCTATTTTTGCACATCTCTCCCAAACATCTCCAAAGGTCTAACCTGACTCGGTTTGGGTCGCCCTAAGTTTGCACGGTCCGTACCTCCTGTACGGATGTACTTCCCGGGACGCCCTAATCTTGCACATCCGACCAGACTCTCTTAAACACCTTCCATGTCTTCTTAAGATCAGTCTAAGCCTTCCTGAACTTGACTTCACCCATGATAGATACTTCAGGACACTCCTGAAGCTTCTCTGAACTCTTTCTAGAGATCTCCTGAAGCTTGCCCTATTTATGTACAAGCTCCATTCATCTCTTCAGTTCAACACTCCCCCTCAAGCTTGACTCTAGGATCCTAAGTCAAGCTTGGAACCTTGAAGAGTCTCCCTCATTAAAAACCTTGCAAAGAAAACCCTGTGGGACAAAACCTTGCAAGGAAAAGAGTAGAGATCTCCAAGGCCTAGGGATTGGCCAGTGAGTCTTTGTGCCTTACCAACAATGTAAGGGACACAAAGACTCTGGATCATGGCCCTCATGTGATCCAAGATAGATCACCACTTCTCTTGCTCATCACTGATCACTTCTTGTACTCATCTTAAGTTCTTCTCGGTCTCTCCCCCTTTCTCCCAACATATTGTTGAGTTTTAAGTACTCGGACCTACTGCTCTTCTTCTTCTTAAGTACCCTTACTGTCTGAACCTTGGTTGCTTCTTCTTCACAAGATCACATCTTGCTTGAACTATGTGGGAATGTCTCAGATTTTCTTCAATCACCTCAACTCTAGAGGCCGCCTTGATGATAACCTCTTCATTCTCACAACACTTCTTCACTAGGTAGTCTTCCCTTCTTGAATAACACCCAAAGGCTCTCAAATCATATAAGCTTCAGTCTCTCTCAAGCTTAACCATGTGGAACAAGTCAAGCTTGGGAGACTAGCTTTCATGATCAAACCATCAATCCATTGCAGCTTCTTCTGAACTTTTCCTCTCCATAAGATGCGTGTAGATTCTTCAGCCAACTCTTACTAGATGATGTACCTGATAGGAAGTCTTCATCTTCTCACACCCAAAGAATGCTCTGAACATTCATTCTCTTGCCTAGACACGCCACTGTCTGTGGCTTTCTTCACACCACTCATCAAGCTCTTATCACTCACCATGTGATGACATACTCTAGATTCCATGGTGATGAGTTTGTTGGATGTGGATGCTTTGGCAGGAGCACCCAGACTCCGGGTCGTAGCCAAAGCATACACATGCTTCCCAAACTCATCCCATTCCTCCGTTGTGCCACGCTCATTTACTCCCTGCACTTTCTCCTTTTAGAACCAATTTATGTCTCCTCCTCTCAATAAGCTTCACGGCTTCTTCTTAGAAAGGCTAGGAGGCAACTATAGCTTCTTTATCCACCACTGATACTTATCAACTTAACAACCTCAACTTGCCCTCTTCATAGACCCTGGTTTGGGTCTCCCCCTCTCAACAGACTTCACAGCCTCTTTAGAGAAGCTAGGAGATGACCAGGAACACTTCAGTGAGGCGCCAAACAATGGTACCTGATACATTATCCCAAAGGTGCATCAGTACTTATCAAGAACCAAAAAAATGCAACACACTGATGCTTTAAGTTTCAATCAACACAATTTTCAGACAATCAACACAAGTTAAATATCTTTTCAAGCTCAAGCAATGAATAAGATAGATAAATTGTATTAAGAAAGTTTAAAGAGTATATGATTCTTCCCTTTTGTTTTGGTGAGTCTCTAAACTCGACCAGTGCACCATCTTCATGGCATCATCAGCTTCTTGGAGTTCAATGTGAATCCTTCAGCTTCATGCTTCTCATGAGCCTTCATACACACAGCTCGGCTGATGATCCTTTGTAGAAGCCTTTGCACACACTTGATAGGCCATGAAATTTGCTCTTTACACCATTCCCCCCTCAAGCTTAGTTTCCGAGACTTAGATTTGGAACTGAGCTTGTGTATGGCATAAGCAATTTCATGGTCTTAAGACCACCAGTCTCAACCGACTTTGGTTATGGTCTAGATCTTGTGATTTACTCTCTTCCTTATACTAGGAACTAGGGTGTTTGAATCACCATAGAGAGTTCACAAGACAGGCTCTCATTGCATAATGTCCCAAACTACACTTCCTGTAGACTTTTGGACTAGATATGTCCTTTGGTATTATGCAATGGCATTCTCTCTTCCTTATCCAAGGATAAAGGTGATTGAATCACCATATAGAGGCCTCATTGTATAAATCATCACACTACACTTCCTGTAGTTTATGGATAGACACATCCAGTGATGATATACACTGCCACTAGACCTTAGTCTTTACACTCCTTGTTGTTGGCGAATTGATGCTATACATCTTTATGTGTACCTGCCATCACCACAACTCAATACAGGATTAGATCCTCCCATTGGGTTCAAACACAGATTTTTATATCTTGTTTGATCACCAATGGGACACTGGCAATGATCTTGAAACAGGCTAATCACAAGAACAAGATCAAGCCCTTTTTCAATCTCTAAAATGGCAATGCATGCTTTAAACAATACACTGACACTTTAGGCACAATTTTATGCAATATTATATGAATGTAACAACTTAAGCAAGGCTATATAGATGCAATAGATTCAATCCGAATGATTACAGCAAATCTAACACCCTAGAAATGCTACAAATAAACTAGGAACCTATGCTCACTAGTTCAATCACAGCCCATGATGCCTGTGGCCTAGACATACTTCTAATTACCACAAGTCACCAGGAATGGATTTAGCTATGGCATAGGTACCAGAGACTAATGCAAGATTAATGCACACAAGACATACCAAGATACATTAGTTTAATCAAAACAATGATCTAAGCTGCTTAGACATACTACTAATACAGCTAGAATTCAATGATGAATTAACTAAGGTCTTGACACCATCAAAACAATATGAACCGGATGGAATCACTAACAAGATCAAACGAGGAAAAATAAATGAATGCACCAACGCTTCTTAATCATGATGGGAGCATCAGAGATCACTTCTCAATTTTGCAACACATCCATGATTACAGAACACGACAATATGCTAGACAATGCACAAGACTAAAGACTTGAGAAACAAGGATGATCCACAGCAATAACACCAGTACCATTATGCAAGTAGCTTAGACAAAACTAGAGGCTACAATCCATAAATGGTACCTTAGTCTCAACACAAAATGATGACATAATATAAATAGATAGAGATTAGATTTACTCCCTTGTATAACTGGTGAGGAGTGGCTATTCTCCACTTGAATCCCTCACTTACTGGTCTTGAGCTTTGTAACTTCAGACCACTCACTTTTAAACACTTCTCAAGGAACTTCAAGACCAGGAGCACATCACCCTAACAGCTGCGCTTAACTCACTGATCCATCTTCTTCCCTTCAACTTTGATGTTTCCTTGTATGTCTTTTCATGACCAGGAGCGCATCACTTTCACCAGCTGCGCTAACTCAACCAGCCAGACATACAAGTCAACTTCCATTGCTCCAACAATGGACCTAAGGCCTCCCACGACCACTTCTTGTGTGACTTATCACAACCAGGAGCACACCACTTCCCACAGCTGCGCTATCTCAACCGGTTAGACACACCAGATACTCTCCATTGCTTCAACAATGGATCAACAGCCTCCCACGACCACTTCTTGTATGCCTTATCATGACCAGGAGCGCATCACTTCCCACAGCTGCGCTATCTCAACCGGTCAGACATACAAGACACTATCCACTGCTCTAGCAATGGGATAAGGACTTTCTCTTCTGCTTGGGTTGGTGATGATCAAAAGAACACTTCTCATGTACCTGAAACAACACTTAAACTCCAGCCAAGATCAGCCACACTTGCATTGGTATCAACTCTTGATTAATCATCAAGTTTGATTACCAATGTTACACGCATTGCATAAGACTGAAACAAGCATGAGCAAGTTCATATATTTGCAAGCTATTTTCTCTAAGAACAAGCAAGAACACCACAGATTCAATGCAAAATACTTAGGCAATTTTAACTTCTGCCTTAACTGCATCTTTGACATAAATCAAAGTGCATCAACCTAAGGCAGCAACAATAATTTTTTTTTTTTTTTTAAAAAAAACAATGCAACCGATTAAACTAGACAGATTTCAAGTTATAATCCTTGCAAGAAACCTCTCTAAGCACAAGAATGATCTTAACATAGTCATTTCAAGTTACTTAGGCATTCTTTAAGCTCCTTTACTCAGCTATTAGACATGAATCCAAAGCTTCAATGTAAGGTAACTTCTAGACAGTATGCATCCTCTTTAAAGAACCTTTAGCTTTAAAGTCCATGCATACAACTCTCTTTAGATAAAATGCAACAGCTTTTAAACAGATTCAATACATGGATGCAAAACAATTTTAATAAATCACACAAGCACCATTATGAACCAAGCTAAGCATTTTAAACAATCTCAATCATCAACAAACTACACAATAAGCATCCTGGGACAGATACACCTCAAGACAATACATTTTTTCAATTAATCAACAGTCCACAGGTTATCAAATACACCACAATACACAACCAGATCATAAAGGCACAAGCTTTAACTAAGGGAGAGAGGTTTAGCTTACAAACAAGGAACTAGTGCTTGTTCCTTGAACCTCCAAAGCAATCAACACCACAGATGACCTTTCTCCCTGATCTCATCATGCCAAAGAACCCTCCTTTCTTCATGTTTGAGTCGCCACACCAGTTGCAAGATGAAAGCTTCCTTCTTGGATAGTTTCTTCTTGAACAGGAACCGGGGATGGCTTGGTAATGCTTCCAATGGCCTTCCTTCTTCTGGCGGACATGAGGGAGTAGTACACGACCAAGACAAGCTTCTGGGCACCATGGATGATGACATCTTCTTCTTGAAGGGGTTGAACAGCCGGATGAACCAGAAAGCTTTATCTTGACAGGAACCGGCAAGGGAGAGAGCTTGTGCTGTGTGCGGAAGCTGGAACCAAGTTCTAAGGAACCTGGCTCTGATACCATGAGATTTTTACAGAGATCTCTGCTCTAGATGTGTTTGTGTGTAATAAGAGAGTGTTTGATGATTGTAGAGAGAGATTAGGGAAAAGATTAAAAGACTTTGTAACCAAGACTATAAGATTAAGAGATTAGAGGAACAAGATTAGAGATTGGTAACAAGATTAAGAACAAGACTTTAGATTGATGAAGGAGGAGGGGAAACCCCACTCTCTCTCTTAAGGATTACAAAACGAGTTTAAGAGGCTTATATATGCCTTTACACTTTGTAACTCATAAAACCCTAAGAATAAAGATAAGACATGAAGGGTAGAGATGTTCTGATTTGAATGGACGACCTGGATCAGTCTTGATGGTCTTTGCAAGCTGTATGATGATTGGCTGAGGCAGATCATGCTCCTGATTGGTTCCCTTAAGGCTCCCATGAACCTTGTTCACAAAGATGGCTAGATACATGGTCAAGGCTGCTTTTCCTTTACAGCTCTAAGACAGCCTGTCTTTGACCACGCCCTAGCTCTCCCTTATCCACACATGGTCACAAGATAACTCAGGTTTGTCTCCTCTTGTGCCCTAAGTTTGCACATCTCAATATCAGGTTGATCCGGAACAAGTACGGTCGATGGTACGGACCGCCTGTCCGTACCTCGCCCTATTTTTGCACATCTCTCCCAAACATCTCCAAAGGTCTAACCTGACTCGGTTTGGGTCGCCCTAAGTTTGCACGGTCCGTACCTCCTGTACGGATGTACTTCCCGGGATGCCCTAATCTTGCACATCCGACCAGACTCTCTTAAACACCTTCCATGTCTTCTTAAGATCAGTCTAAGCCTTCCTGAACTTGACTTCACCCATGATAGATACTTCAGGACACTCCTGAAGCTTCTCTGAACTCTTTCTAGAGATCTCCTGAAGCTTGTCCTATTTATGTACAAGCTCCATTCATCTCTTCAGTTCAACAGTTATCCCACTTTGGACCAAAATGATTCCAGTTTACCCTGTTTGTAGATATGGCAGTTTCTTCAAGTTTCTGATCAAACCTGAATGAATCCGGATATAAAAAGCTTTATCCTGACTCATTAATCAGTTTAGAATCACCCTGAAGTTGAATCAATATAATAGGAGCTAGTACTAAGAAGTTATCCCACTTTGGACCCATGTGATTCCAGTTTACCCGGTTTGTAGATATGGCAGTTTCTTCAAGATTCTAATCAAACATGAATGAATCCGGATACAAGAAGCTTTATCCTGACTCACTAATCAGTTTAGAATCACCCTGAAGTTGAATAAATATCATAGGAGCTAGGATTAAGAAGTTATCCTACTTTGGACCCATGTGATTCCAGTTTACCCTGTTTGTAGATATGACAGTTTCTTCAAGTTTCTGATCAAACCTGAAGGAATCCAGATACAGGAAGCTCTATCCTGACTCATTAATCAGTTTAGAATCACCCTGAAGTTGAATCAATATCATAGGAGCTAGGATTAAGAAGTTATCCCACTTTGGACCCAAATGATTCCAGTTTACCCTGTTTGTAGATATGGCAGTTTCTTCAAGTTTCTGATAAAACCTGAATGAATACGGATATAAGAAGCTTTATCCTGACTCATTAATCAGTTTAGAATCACCCTGAAGTTGAATCAATATCATAGGAGCTAGGATTAAGAAGTTATCCCACTTTGGACCCATGTGATTCCAATTATCCCGGTTTATAGATATGGCAGTTTCTTCAAGGTTCTAATCAAACATGAATGAATCCGGATATAAGAAGCTTTATCCTGACTCATTAATCAGTTTAGAATCACCCTGAAGTTGAATCAATATCATAGGAGCTAGGATTAAGAAGTTATCCCACTTTGGACCCAAATGATTCCAGTTTACCATGTTTGTAGATATGGACAGTTTCTTCAAGTTTCTGATTCAAACCTGAATGAATCCGGATATAAGAAGCTTTATCCTGACTCATTAATCAGATTAGAATCACCTTGAAGTTGAATCAATATCATAGGAGCTAGGATTAAGAAGTTATCCCACTTTGGACCCAAATGATTCCAGTTTACCCTGTTTGTAGATACAACAGTTTCTTCAAGTTTCTGATCAAACCTGAATGAATCCAGATATAAGAAGCTTTATCCTGACTCATTAATCAGTATAGAATCACCCTGAAGTTGAATCAATATCATAGGAGCTAGGATAAAGAAGTTATCCCACTTTGGACCCAAATGATTCCAGTTGATTATCCCACTTCAGGATAAGAAGCTTTATCCTGACTCATTATTCAGTTTAGAATCACCCTGAAGTTGAATCAAAATCATAGGAGCTAGGATTAAGAAGTTATCCCACTTTGGACCCAAGTGATTCCAATTTACCCGGTTTGTAGATATGGCAGTTTCTTCAAGCTTCTAATCAAACCTGAATGTATCCGGATATAAGAAGCATTATCCTGACTCATAATCAGTTTAGAATAACCCTGAAGTTGAATCAATATCATAGGAGCTAGGATTAAGAAGTTATCCCACTTTGGACCCAATGATTCCAGTTTACCCTGTTTGTAGATATGGCAGTTTCTTCAAGTTTCTGATCAAACCTGAATGAATCCGGATATAATGAAGCTTTATCCTGACTCATTAATCAGTTTAGAATCACCCTGAAGTTGAATTCAATATCATAGGAGCTAGGATTAAGAAGTTATCCCACTTTGGACCCAAATGATTCAGTTTACCCTGTTTGTAGATATGGACAGTTTCTTCAAGTTTCTGATCAAACCTGAATGAATCCGGATATAAGAAGCTTTATCCTGACTCATTAATCAGTTTAGAATCACCCTGAAGTTGAATCAATATCATAGGAGCTAGGATTAAGAAGTTATCCCACTTTGGACCCAAATGATTCCAGTTTACCCTGTTTGTAGATATGGCAGTTTCTTCAAGTTTCTGATCAAACCTGAATGTAATCCGGATATAAGAAGCTTTATCCTGACTCATTAATCAGTTTAGAATCACCCTGAAGTTGAATCAATATCATAGGAGCTAGGATTAAGAAGTTATCCCACTTTGGACCCAAATGATTCCAGTTTACCCGGTTTGTAGATATGGCAGTTTCTTCAAGTTTCTGATCAAACCTGAATGAATCCGGATATAAGAAGCTTTATCCTGACTCATTAATCAGTTTAGAATCACCCTGAAGTTGAATCAATATCATAGGAGCTAGGATTAAGAAGTTATCCCACTTTGGACCCAAATGATTCCAGTTTATCCTGTTTGTAGATATGGACAGTTTCTTCAAGTTTCTGATCAAACCTGAATGAATCCGGATATAAGAAGCTTTATCCTGACTCATTAATCAGTTTAGAATCACCCTGAAGTTGAATCAATATCATAGGAGCTAGGATTAAGAAGTTATCCCACTTTGGACCCAAATGATTCCAGTTTACCCTGTTTGTAGATATGGCAGTTTCTTCAAGTTTCTGATCAAACCTGAATGAATACGGATATAAGAAGCTTTATCCTGACTCATTAATCAGTTTAGAATCACCCTGAAGTTGAATCAATATCATAGGAGCTAGGATTAAGAAGTTATCCCACTTTGGACCCAAATGATTCCAGTTTACCCTGTTTGTAGATATGGCAGTTTCTTCAAGTTTCTGATCAAACCTGAATGAATCCGGATATAAGAAGCTTTATCCTGACTCATTAATCAGTTTAGAATCACCCTGAAGTTGAATCAATATAATAGGAGCTAGTATTAAGAAGTTATCCCACTTTGGACCCATGTGATTCCAGTTTACCCGGTTTGTAGATATGGCAGTTTCTTCAAGATTCTAATCAAACATGAATGAATCCGGATACAAGAAGCTTTATCCTGACTCACTAATCAGTTTAGAATCACCCTGAAGTTGAATCAATATCATAGGAGCTAGGATTAAGAAGTTATCCCACTTTGGACCCAATGTGATTCCAGTTTACCCTGTTTGTAGATATGACAGTTTCTTCAAGTTTCTGATCAAACCTGAATGAATCCGGATACAAGAAGCTCTATCCTGACTCATTAATCAGTTTAGAATCACCCTGAAGTTGAATCAATATCATAGGAGCTAGGATTAAGAAGTTATCCCACTTTGGACCCAAATGATTCCAGTTTACCCTGTTTGTAGATATGGCAGTTTCTTCAAGTTTCTGATCAAACCTGAATGAATACGGATATAAGAAGCTTTATCCTGACTCATTAATCAGTTTAGAATCACCCTGAAGTTGAATCAATATCATAGGAGCTAGGATTAAGAAGTTATCCCACTTTGGACCCAATTGATTCCAGTTTACCCGGTTTGTAGATATGGCAGTTTCTTCAAGTTCTAATCAAACATGAATGAATCCGGATATAAGAAGCTTTATCCTGACTCATTAATCAGTTTAGAATCACCCTGAAGTTGAATCAATATCATAGGAGCTAGGATTAAGAAGTTATCCCACTTTAGACCCAAATGATTCCAGTTTACCCTGTTTGTAGATATGGCAGTTTCTTCAAGTTTCTGATCAAACCTGAATGAATCCGGATATAAGAAGCTTTATCCTGACTCATTAATCAGTTTAGAATCACCCTGAAGTTGAATCAATATAATAGGAGCTAGGATTAAGAAGTTATCCCACTTTGGACCCAAATGATTCCAGTTTACCCTGTTTGTAGATATGGCAGTTTCTTCAAGTTTCTAATCAAACCTGAATGAATCCGGATATAAGAAGCTTTATCCTGACTCATTAATCAGTTTAGAATCACCCTGAAGTTGAATCAATATCATAGGAGCTAGGATTAAGAAGTTATCCCACTTTGGACCCAATGTGATTCCAGTTTACCCTGTTTGTAGATATGGCAGTTTCTTCAAGTTTCTGATCAAACCTGAATGAATCCGGATACTAAGAAGCTTTATCCTGACTCATTAATCAGTTTAGAATCACCCTGAAGTTGAATCAATATCATAGGAGCTAGGATTAAGAAGTTATCCCACTTTGGACCCAAATGATTCCAGTTTACCCTGTTTGTAGATATGGCAGTTTCTTCAAGTTTCTGATCAAACCTGAATGAATACGGATATAAGAAGCTTTATCCTGACTCATTAATCAGTTTAGAATCACCCTGAAGTTGAATCAATATCATAGGAGCTAGGATTAAGAAGTTATCCCACTTTGGACCCAATGTGATTCCAAGTTTACCCTGTTTGTAGATATGGCAGTTTCTTCAAGGTTCTAATCAAACATGAATGAATCCGGATATAAGAAGCTTTATCCTGACTCATTAATCAGTTTAGAATCACCCTGAAGTTGAATCAATATCATAGGAGCTAGGATTAAGAAGTTATCCCACTTTGGACCCAAATGATTCCAGTTTACCCTGTTTGTAGATATGGCAGTTTCTTCAAGTTTCTGATCAAACCTGAATGAATCCGGATATAAGAAGCTTTATCCTGACTCATTAATCAGTTTAGAATCACCCTGAAGTTGAATCAATATCATAGGAGCTAGGATTAAGAAGTTATCCCACTTTGGACCCAAATGATTCCAGTTTACCCTGTTTGTAGATATGACAGTTTCTTCAAGTTTCTGATCAAACCTGAATGAATCCGGATATAAGAAGCTTTATCCTGACTCATTAATCAGTTATAGAATCACCCTGAAGTTGAATCAATATCATAGGAGCTAGGATTAAGAAGTTATCCCACTTTGGACCCAAATGATTCCAGTTTACCCTGTTTGTAGATATGGCAGTTTCTTCAAGTTTCTGATCAAACCTGAATGAATCCGGATATAAGAAGCTTTATCCTGACTCATTAATCAGTTTAGAATCACCCTGAAGTTGAATCAATATCATAGGAGCTAGGATTAAGAAGTTATCCCACTTTGGACCCAAATGATTCCAGTTTACCCTGTTTGTAGATATGGCAGTTTCTTCAAGTTTCTGATCAAACCTGAATGAATCCGGATATAAGAAGCTTTATCCTGACTCATTAATCAGTTTAGAATCACCTTGAAGTTGAATCAATATCATAGGAGCTAGGATTAAGAAGTTATCCCACTTTGGACCCAAATGATTCCAGTTTACCCTGTTTGTAGATATGACAGTTTCTTCAAGTTTCTGATCAAACCTGAATGAATCCGGATATAAGTGATATTTTTGTAATATGATGAGTGTTTAGATAGATTAAGAAGAGATTTGTAAGTTTGGTAGCAAGATTAAAGAGATTATGAGATTAAATGTCTTAAGAACTATAAGGAGAGAGAGACTTAAGAGATTTCAAAGACTGCTTGCTTAATTCATAAATGAGAAGTGTTACAAGTATTTAAAGGAGGCGACATAAGGGTTTACAAAAGGAAGAAACTATTTGAAAAGTGTGTGAGGCTTGAACCGGATGTGGCGCCATCATGAAATGGACGGATCAGATGGCTCACACGCTTGTCTCCTTTCCAGCCTGGCTCTGGCTGTCAGTGAGACGCGCTCCCCTTATCCACAAACGGTCACAACACTATTGAAACCCTCTTGATGCATCAGATACTCTCCGGTAAGCTTCTCGGACCGGATGAGTGCTCCCTTGACCAGTTACCTTAGTAACCACGGTAACTCTTTATGTACGGCCTCAACATGACCGTACACTTATGCCCAGACTTTGCACATCCCAAAATGTCACCAAAGATCATTTAAAGTTATGTTGGTCGAGGCATGTCCGTACTGGTCCGTACTGGTCCGTACCGCTCGTCCGTACCAGTCCGTACAGTTCCAGTCCGTACCGCTCGACCCAACATTCCTTAAACTCCATTTCCTTCCTTTCCCTTCATACCACAACACTTCTACTCTTATTCCTGACTACATCTTAACACTCCCCTCAAGCTTGACCATGTGGAACAAGTCAAGCTTGGAAGGACCATGAGAGCTCCCTCATTAAAACCTCATTAAAGAAAACCCAATGGGACAAAACCTTAATGAGGAAAGAGTAGAGCTCACATGATCAGGAGAGTATATAGACTAGTCCTTAGGCACAAGATCAATGAGACCCAATCTTATATGAATGGATTCCATTGTCTTTTGCCTAGCCGCCTTAGTGAACACATCCGCCAACTGATCTTCACTCCTTGTATAGCATGGTAGAATCACCCCAAGCACAATCATCTGCCTCACCTTATGACAATCAACTTCTATATGCTTGGTTCTTTCATGGAACACTGAGTTGGAAGCAATGTGAATGGCCGCTTGATTATCACAATGCATGGTCATTGGTGTTGCTTGAATAATCTCCAAATGCTTCAAGATCCCTTTGATCCATACCAACTCGTTGGTGAGCTTTAACATTGCTCTGTACTCAGCCTCAGCACTAGAGCATGATACCACCTTTTGCTTCTTACTCTTCCATGTAACTAGATTCCCACCTATAAACGTGCAGTACCCAGTTGTAGATCTCCTATCAGCTCTGTCACCAGCCCAATCTGCATCACAATACCCCACCACTTCAGTGCTTCCATTACAACCCATCCATACTCCTTGATTAGGCATCCCATTCAAGTACATCAGTAACCTCTCAACCATTCTCCAGTGATGTTCCTTAGGTGCTTGCATGTGTTGACTAACTTGGTTCACAGCAAAGCAGATATCTGGCCGAGTGATTGTTAAATAGATGAGCTTCCCCACAAGTTTCCTATATAGCTTAGGATCATGGAACACCTTGCTGTCTTCAATCTCCCCCTCATGTGGAGCTTTATACCCATCTTCCATAGGCATCTTAGCTGTCTTTCCTCCATAAGCTCCTGATTCCTTTAACAAATCCAGAATATACTTCCTTTGAGAGATAAACAAACCCTCTTTAGATCTGCACAATTCAATTCCAAGAAAGTACTTCATCTCTCCCAAGTCTTTAATCTCAAATACTGATTTCAGAAACTCCTTGGTGGCTTTGATCTCTCCCTTATCACTTCCTGTGATAATAATGTCATCCACGTACACCAGTAATGCCACAATTCCTCTAGGTGTCACAAGAGTAAAGAGCGTGTGATCTAACTCTGATTTGATGAATCCTCTTCCATTCAGTGTGGTACTAAGTTTGTGGTACCACGCCCTTGGAGACTGCTTTAACCCATAGATTGCTTTCTTAATGTTCGTG